>OZ026598.1:4092270-4142270 GCA_964020085.1 Micromussa lordhowensis
TCAGATACTGGTTCAATATTATATGGTACCCCCCTGTCTGTCGTTATGATGATCAGTGTTGTTTTGCTGTGTGTAAATGAAAAAAGAGTGAAGGGCCCCATGACTATGCTTTTAAAGAAAATGGGATTGTGGTAGGATATGTCGTGGTCTGATTGTCAAACTCAACGTCTACAACTCATATTGTTGCTCCTGCAATGGGTATGTTGTAGGTTAAACTCTACATTAAAAAACCTTAGTTTTCCTAATATGTCCACACATGTTTTTTCCTTGCGAGCAACAAGAGTGATCACAAAGCAGGCAAAACAAATTTAAATAGTTTGCATGGCTGTGAGATGGTGAAAGTTCTTTTACATCTGGCAATACCTGCTGTCAGGTTTTGCTTAGATACTTGTTGATAGCCCAGCGCCCTTGCATTTCTTCCTTCCCTGAAACTAATGATAGGCTTGTGATATTCATCTCCTTAAGAAACAGCAAGAAGAAGCGAGAAGGAAACAGGAGGAAGACCTGAGAAGAAAACAGGAACAACAACAGGAAGCTCTACGGAAACAGGAACATCAACGACAGCAGATTGAGCAACAGAAGCAGAAAGAGGAACAAAAGAGGATAAACGAGTTACGACAACAGCAACAGCAGGCACTGTTGCGACTTCAGCAGCAGCAGCAAGAACTTCTTAGAAAGAAAGAGATGCAGCAGAAAGCTGAAATGCAGCAACGAGAACTACAACAGAAGTTACAGCAAAAGAGACAAGAGAGTCAGGTAAGGAAATTATTCAATTAAGAAGTAAATGCTATTAACATCACTTGATATATCAAGAGATCAAGGGCAGTATGGTTTCAATACCTCATGGCAGGGCCGTCATTAAGGGCTGGTAACCATCTGAAACAAATGTCTACTTGCCAATCTTTGGCTGTCTACTTTCATCTCACTTTACCAATAACTTTCACAAGAAAATTAAGATAATGAAAAGATCCTGTCAAAATATTTTAAGACGATTCTTTCAAACATCTAAGTGAAGATGGATTCCAAAAGTTTTTACCTTTCCCATGCGCACGATTCTGAGTGCAAGAAGGGTTGCTAAACATAAAACATGGTAAATATAGTCTCAGGTTTGAGTGTTATTTAGGCCTAAATACTGACTGGAAAACACTAAACATAGCATCTCCAAGCATCTAAATTTCAAAATGTTCTGGCGGGCACATGCCCCCAGACTCCCCTCGGAGGCTTTCGTCTTTTGTGCTTAAAGGGGCTACGTCACAGTAATTTGAGTTATTTCTACCATCGACAAAATTGCCTTTTAATTGAAGGAAACCTGAAAATAATGCTTTAGAAAGATAGGAAAACACTAAAGAGATAGTAATAAACCATAAAGGAACAAGGATGGTTAAGGATGGAGAAGATTGACACGGATTACAAACAACAAATTTAGGCTAAATTTTTCAAACCGTTTAACCGTGACGCAGCTCCTTTAAAAAGTTTTCTACCGCCTATTTTCCAATTTGGGACATCTACTTGAGAACTTACAGACAGCCCTGCTGATGGGCTGGTGGGTGGCGTGCGAATACAGGCAATTTGCGGCTTTTGTTTCATATATTTTTCCGTTGCATGAAACAAAAGCCAAAACCTCGATCTGTGTTTCCAGGCTAGCTTGTGGGTTGTTGAGAAAGTTCTCTATATAATCAGCTTCCAATTCAAATCAGAAATGTGTCAGGATTTTGCAAAACAACTTACAGTTTTACACAGCAGTCAGGCATCCACTCACAGAAAAGTGTTCACTTGTGTTTGTGTGTAGTAAAATTTTGGCTCAATTGATTAAATTGTTCCAACTAATGATCAAATGATACCTCAAGAAATATATGGAGACAAGTTAGGAGAGGTCAAGGCTGAAATACTAAACTTGGTCCCTGCAATGAAGCCATGTTTAGAAATAGTAGCGCTGATGCAAAGTGCTAGCTTTGTGCACTGTACACAGGCCTGTGAAGAACTAACAAATCAACACTTTTCTTAGGTGTCTGGTGGATCTCTGTGGGGTGCTCATACTCCCGTTTCAGGGACCATGTCGCTTGCTCAGATTCAGCAGCAGGAGGAAAGGGACAGACAGCAGCGAGAACTCAAATTACAGGCTCAGCTTCAAGCTCAACAGCGTGAACAACAGGCACGAGGAGTGCCAAGCTGGGCAGAGAGATCTCCGGTGGTGAACCCGCCTGTCAAGTCATTACTGCAGATTCAACAGGAGCAAGCGCAACAACAGAATAAGAGACAACAGGGGCCTGCTCTCTCTAGATCACAGGTGAGGAGGGAGAAGCAGTGGATCGCTTATTGCTCCCACAAATTGCTTTCCCTCCAGTTGCGAACATGTTTTATTTTAGTTCACTGCATTGAAACAAACATACTGTGCCAAAACCATACTGGGCCTAATAGTTGGCATGCTGAATGTGAAGTAGAGCAGTCCAGGTTTGAGTCCTAACCAAGTTCAAGTTTCAAGTTTACTAAGAAAAATTGACAAAATACAAAATATGTCCCACTGCTCGCAGCTAGTTATAGCTATTCGAGGCGAGCAGTGGCTTGACACTAAGTAGAATAATTACAATAACAATACAATTACAGTACTAAGTAGAATTAATTATTATTGTACAATACATTAAAATAAGCTGAATACTAAATACAAAGTGAATAATTACAATTACAATACAATTACAATACTAAGTAGAATTGATTATTATCGTATAATACATTAAAATAAGCTAAATACTAAATACAAATTGAATAATTACAATTACAATACAATTGCAATACAATTACAATACCAAGTAGAATTTGTTATTATCGTACAATACATTAAAATTATAAGCTGAGTACTAAATACAAAGTGAATAATTACAATTACAATACAATTGCAATACTAAGTAGAATTAATTGTGTTGGTCGTGGTCATTGTGTTTTGGGTAAGGCGCTTTGCTGTCACAGTGCCTCTCCACCCAGATGAATAGATATGGCTACTGTCGAAATGAATGCTTGGGAAAACCCTGTGACGGGCTAGCTTCCCATCCAGGAGGAGAGTAGAAATACTTTTGGTCTCTTAATGCCACAGAAACCACGATAAGCTCTGGTATTATGTACCACATCGCACTTTTTCCCAATCTGCAATGAAGTATTTCACTTTTTCCCTTTTGTTCTCTGCCCTTAGCCCAGTCACAATCCTCTGAGTTCCTCAGTCTGGGGTAATACTGGCCATATTTCGGCATCCTGGGGTCCTGCTCCCAATTCTGCAAACATCTGGGCCACAGCGCCGTCTAAACCCTCGCCGCAGCATTATGATAATGATGATGATGATGACGACGATGACGATGATGATGATGATGATGAAAGCGATGACGACAGTAATGGAGATTCCTTCTGGGATGATGCTGTGAAGGCTGCGAGTAAGAGCCGGGAACAACACCAGCCTCTTCCACAACGACAGCAGCCAAAGCAGGGGTAAGCATCTTAATTTTGAGAAAGAAACAAACAGGTGTTGAAAATAGTGATATTCACCAAAAGGGAATAATAAAATGTCGTCTGAACGTAGCACCATTATTCCTGGAAGTATAAACACTAGACACTGATATACCAGATGAATTGAAGACTGCTATTTCCCTTCTTCTTATAGTCACCCTCTAGCTAACAAGATGCCTGATAAACGAACGAACAGAGATGAGGTAAGAAGGAAAAACAATATTATTCAATGTTATTCTATTACAATGACTGGCGGAATTTTTCTTTCCTTGTTAATGAGAATGGCCACTTTTACTGCTACATCAGTGCTTTTTGCCCTGGTTAAACGATTTAAGTCGCAGTTCGTGTATCTTGAAAAGTTTAGGCTTAGTTTTACAACTTTGATGTTTGTAATCCGCGTTAATCTTCTCTATCCTTAACCATCCTTGTTTCTTTATGGTCTATTATTAACTCTTTGGTGTTTTTCATTTTAGTAAACGACTGTTTTCAGGTTTCCTCTAATTTAACGGGAATTTTTGTACGTGGAAAAAATACCGTGACCGAGCTCCTTTGATTTTACTGATGTGGTTTTCGTTTTAGGAAAATTTGCAGCGACTCTTTCAGAATCAAGCAAGTGCTGACGAGTTTTCTCTGTGGTGTGACCAGGCCCTTCGCAGCTTAAATAATGTCTCCGGAGTAGACAGTGAGTGCTTGTATTTTCTAGTTCACCAAAATTCTCGCTTTTGTCTTATGCTGTGTATGATTTATTTCTAAGAGTGAAGTATTTCTCGGCATTAGCGTGTTTTTCCCTTTTACCTTCAAAATCGTAAAAGTGAAATCGCAAAATCGTAAATTGCTTGTTTTGTCTAGAATTAGCATCGCTGTACTCTCTTTATGGTATTGATATCTTGTTATCATAGGGTTTATATAGTTGTATAAACGGTTGGATCTTTTAACGTTGGATTTTTTCTGCTGTGATAAACCTGACACTTAATGGAGAGTTCTTTTCTATTCCAGTTCCAACATTTTCAGCGTTTCTCAAAGATATCGAATCACCTTACGAGGTTAGTACAACTCTATAGCGCCAAAATTTGATGAAGTGCTAGTTAACTTCATCGGTTTTGTTCATGGCTCATTGTGAAGACTTGTCGCAAATTTTACTGAGCTGATGAGATTCATCTTTACCAAAACTTTCAATCTCCAATTTTTTCTCCAGGTTTACGAATACGTCAAGTCTTATCTCGGAGACAATCGAGATACCAGAGAATTTGCTCGGGAATTTATCGAGAAGCGAAAGAAACAGAGCGACAAAACTGCTCCTCCTCTTCCGAGCTTTCCTCAAGTAAGTATAACTAGTTTTCTGGCGTACCATTCTCGGAATGCGGTCCGGATGTAGTTAGATTTGTATTTTTGCGCCGTTCATGTAACGTAATTCTACTACGGCCTAGTCAGAGCCTGGAACGCAGCAATGGTTGGGCGGGATATCCGTATGACCAGCGAAAAACGCGGGAACGGGGATGACGGAAAAATTAGGCTAAAAGCGCGGGAAGACATTGTGTCGGGTGGCAAGCGCGGGAAAATTGCCGACTACCTTTGTTGACGCACATGATTGGTGGAAATGACATCCACTTTGAACAAGTATAGAGAACCTTAAAAAAAAAATTAACAGTCGAATGAGATAAAGTGTGTTTTCATAGATGTGTTATTTACGCGTAAAACGCTGTCTCGCGTGGAAACTGAGGAAAAGTATCCTAAGGTTTGTGGCTTTAGTTCATTTTTGTTGTTGATTCCTCGCAGGCCAGCGTGTGGGGTGCTCCTGTTCCCCGTGGGCCATCTGTGGGAAGGCCAACAGGTGTGATTCAATCAGGTGCCTTCTTATCAGGGCCAGTCCAGGAGGACCCGCAAGACGCCTTGAATAAGAAGAAACGAAAGAAAAAGATGCAAAAAGTTGATCCAAGCATCCTGGGATTCAGTGTGAACGCAGCGGATCGTGTCAATATGGGAGAGATACAAACTGTCGAGGATTAACAGTCACAAAGACTTGCTACGAAATACAATGAAGGCGAACGAGCGAGCCGCGTCCAGCAATTGTCCGAAGAGAGAAAAAAAGTTTTTTTATTTAGACCACACAAGGAGTAGTGAATTTTAATAGCTTACCGTGAGGAACGGTGGAGAAATATGGCGACTGTACAAACTGTAAATGGTGAACAACAGCTTAAGACTTAATATAGCTGAAAATATTTTCTTGGAGTAATTTCTTCTCTGCGCCAAAATGAAGTTTTGACTGTGCGTTGTTCGTCGGCATCTCAGAGTGTGTCATTCCTCGGCAGAAAGTGCACGGCATGCTCTGCGTGTCCTTAGCCCCCGCTAGCAAGCCTAGTAGGGTTTTGGTAGTAGACACTGAATGCGCAGACCTTTGTCAATAGTGCTTGGATAAGTGGACTTTTCTGCTTTTAATTGGTACTCGCAGCTTCGCGAAAATTACAGGGATACATAAGTGTCTTAGACAGTAACTCGAAAACACTCCCCCTGATACGGAAAAAAAATCTGCCAACCCCCCCCCCCACCCCCCTTAAAGTGCTCCTTCCAATTCCTCTTCTTTAAACCTATGAGGCTACGAGATATATTCTAGAAGGGTGCCATTCGATTCTGAAGTGCGATACAATTTTTCCAACTATTTTACCCGGTTGATGAGCTAACAACTGAACTCCTCTCCAGAAATTAGCCGAAAAAGAAAGCCTTTTTTAACAGAAACAAATGGCAGAGAACGACTCTTAATTTGAAAAGGTGGTTGTGTAGTGTTCTTTGCCTCGTTTCTTGGCTGCGCGTTTTGGGGCATTTTACACTTCGCAAAGTAATCGACTGGCTTATGATTAGAAGCTTGAGGGGAGAACATCAGCTCATAAACAAACCGAACAAAGGATACGTATTGTCGTTGTCAGGGGAGACCTTTTCTTTGCTGACGTAAATACTAGACAGTTCTGCTTGATCCAAACTTCCTGTTCCAAGTAGCCTCGCTTTCGAAACGAGTTCTGGTCGAACAAGACTGAGAACAATACTTCAACGACAAAGTTCTTAGTAGTAAGTCTCTAAATAGGACAACTGGTCTTGGGTCCAATTATTTATTTTATTATACATTGTAGTTACCATCTGTCTTCTCATTGGCTAAAAGCCTACTGTTAATTCTGGGGAACAGCGCAACCTACAGATTATTCACTAATCTGTACCTACAGATTAGTGAATAATCTGTAGGTTGCGCGCGCAATGCATGATTTCCAAGGGTAATCATGTCAACTTCGCGCGATTCGTGTTGCTTGCCGTCAGTGAAGAAGCAGAAACATGACTTCCAAGTTTTTGCGTTCGTTCAATGTATAATAAAACAATTATTAGATTCGGTTTTTGTGATATCCAGAATAATCAAGGTCTCGGTAAGGGTTATCAGCCTCAGCCTTCGGCTTCGGCTGATAACTCTTACCTCGACCTTGATTATTCTGGATATCACAAAAACCTCATCCAATAATTGTTTAAAAACGACGGCGGTTCGGAAGTGCAAAGCACTACGCACACGGAGTAAAATGTGAACACCGCAACCACAGTTTCCGTTATGGATGAGCTGAAAAAAAAATTCTGCATAATTAATTTTTCATAGACTAAAAATAGCTCCTGAAACGTGGTTTGGAAACATGATCGTTTCGTTTCGCCAGCTTGCGTGTTTAGAGATGTTCTTTTGTTTGATTTACAACCATAATCACGATGGAAAATTAAAAATTATTTTTTTCTCGGCATTCACGCTTGTTTTTGATTGAAGTGAAGTTTTTACAGAAAAGTTTTTGTGTCGGACTGGATCAAATGTATTAACACAGAACGCTAAAAAATGCGTGGTTTGCGTGTCGTTGTGGATTTGCTATAAAACAATATTAAACCGAAATCTCTCTTTTGGAAATTTATTCTGAAAACAAATTTTACGAACAAAAGTCTCGTATTGCTCTTGTATTCATGAAAGAAATTTCAATTTAAAATCCCACAATAACAGATTTTGATATTTCGACAGATGGCCACACCAAAGTCAACTGTCCTTCCTTTAGCGATGACAAAAGACGCTGAAAGACTTTTTGTCTTTTTTCAGCATGTGATAGCTACCCATGTACAAATTCTTCGCTTCAGTGACTGAAATAATAATAATAATAAAACATATTTATACAGGATAACTGCATCAGTTTAAAGAAAAACTGCTATCAATGCAGGTCCTGTGTAAAAAAGTAAAAAGTATAATAAAAATAATATTACAAAACAGATAAGAAGCTACACTAAAGTTAAGTTACATTAATGAGAGTAATTAAAAATAGTTGCACCTTTATAAAAAAAAGCACGCTTGGTGCATTCTAGGTTAACCTTTTCTAAAATTAGACCATTACTACTCCTAGTTTTATAACGGGGACTGTCATGGTTTCTTACATTAAAATAGTTAAAAAGATATCTGGGAACTCTATTTGCAATACATTGGTTAACAAATCTTAAGATGTTCTCCTGTCTTCTAGAATAGAGAGGTTTCCAGCCCAGTTTGGTGATAATTTGATCGGTTGATAGATTTGAGGCAGCTTTGAAGTAGACGATTCTAGCTGCTCGTCTTTGTAGTCGTTCTATCTTGGCACTGTTTCCTTGTCCGCATTCATGCCACACTGCATCGCAATAATCTAGAACCGGAAGTACCATGGCTTTGTAGAGCCGATTTGCAGCTTCTAGCGTAATTAAAGGTCTTATTCTGGTAAACATTCCGAGTAGCTTGGATACCTTCATCCTCACATAGTCTACATGGTCATTGAAAGAAAGGGTGTCATCCAGTACAACACCCAGGTACTTAAACGTGTCCGCGTGTTTAACGGACTGCCCATTTAAGCTGATATCAGTTCCATCACAATTTTGTCGCGCGAGTCGTTGGCGGGTGCCAAACATCATGAATTCCGTCTTCTTCATGTTGAGAACAAGTTTATTGTAGTGTAGCCACTGCGATAAATTAGCTAGATCAAGGTTCAACTTAAGTTCAATCTCCGAGGTGGATGAGGACGACAGATGGAACACTGTGTCATCCGCGTACATCATGATGTTGGAGAACTGGATACAGGATGGTAGGTCGTTAATATAAAGGGTGAACAGTACCGGGCCAAGGATGCTGCCTTGCGGTACGCCACTGAGGACAGGCATTGGACTGGATAATTCATCTCCGACACAAACAGCCTGAGATCTGTTAGTTAGATAGCTCGCCATCCACGCTAGAGAATTTTCCTCCAAACCAAATCTTCTAAGCTTGCAAATGAGGTCATCATGGGGGACGGTATCAAAAGCCTTTTTTAGATCGATAAATAAGGCCCCGGTTAATTTTCCCGCGTCCGTGCTTCTTCTAATTGAGTCACAAAAATATGTTACGGCTGTCAGAGTCGAATGATGTCGTCTAAACCCCGATTGAAACGCATTTAATACGCCATGTTGATGTAAATATTGCTGGAGTTGAACGTTGACGGCTGTTTCAGCAATTTTTGAAATTACTGGAAGAATCGAGATAGGCCGGTAATTGTCCATAACTTCCTGGCCACCTGATTTGTATAGGGGAACAACTCTTGCCTGTTTCCACTCATCTGGTACAATGCCAGTAGTCAAAGAGAGATTCACAAGGAAAGTTATTGTCTGGGTTGTAACAGCAGCGCTATCTTTCAGCAAGCGTGCAGGGATTCTATCCAAACCCGTAGCTTTCTTCACTTTTAAGCCTTTCAATTGTTTAAGTACAAAACTCTCCATTACTGGTAGTAGGACAAATTTCTGATCTGTAAATTTGTCACCGGAAAACACGCGAGTACTCACGGGCTGCTGAACGGTGTCCAAAAGCTTAGAGACAGCGTTCGTAAAGAAATTGTTAAATCTCTCGGCAATAGACAACTTATCGGTGATAATTTGTCCCTCCTCAGTCTTGATAGAGCCTGGACACGCTGACATGCCTTTCTTGCTTGGAAAAACTTTCTTAATTGCTTGCCAAAAGGCTTTTGGACTATCGAGATTTTCCTGAATTTCATTCCTTTGATAGCGACGTTTTTCATTCCTGATTTTATTTGACACTTGATTTCGAAGTCGCCGATAAGCATTCCAGTCCACCTCAGCTTGAGACCTTTTTGCTTTTCGCAGAAGAAAGTCCCGTTGATTCATGAGCTTTTTAGTTTCACCGGTGAGCCATGGACACTTTACACCACGCACTATCTTTCGCTTATAAGGAGCGTGTCGATTACAAACATTCAGAAACAGCTCTTTCCACTTTCTCCAGGCAGTGTTTACATTCCTTTCTTTCAGTACATCGTCCCACGGGATATCTCTTAGATCATCACAGAAAGCCGAAGGATCGTACTTTGCATAATTCCTGCATTCAATTGTTCTTGGTGGATGTTTACATGCATTAATTTTCCTCACTGCGACCAGCATGTCATGATCACTTAGGCTAGATGCAACAACATTGGTGAAAGTTATATTTCTAGGAGAGTTGGAAGCAAATAAATCTAACAAGGTGGAACTTTCTTTGGCAGTTCGTGTGGCTCTATTAATCAGTTGCGTTAGACCAAAGTTCCTGAAAATTTCCTTTAGTTCTTTAGTTTCCTTCGAACATGATTTGGCTAAAAAATCACAATTAAAGTCTCCGGTCACAATGAGTTCCTTGTTTTCTGCACTGGCTGACTCGAGAACATCGCTAAATGGATTCATAAAATCTGTCTCAGAGGGAGGTCGATATAAATTGTTTCCCTTTAAACAATAGTGATGTTGGCTGATCTTAAAAACCTTTAAATTTATTACACTTCAAATTTCTTTGTCAAAGGTGGAAAAAATTATTTTTAGACAAATCTCGCGGAAACTCCTGTGAAACTTGAGCCATATGTCATCACGCAAACAAAATAAATAACATCACGTGACCAACAATTCATAACATAAAGTCCCGGCTTGAGGGAGCCGCGATGCCGACGAAGCTTGAGGGTTTGTGATCCTGTATGCAAAAAGAATTGTTTCGAAGACCTACTGATCTTCAACCATTGACGTCTATTTATGTTGGTTTTAAGTCGACTTTAGCGGAGTTTAAGAACCGGAAATTCAAGTAGTTCGCATCACATAAGCACCATGCAAGCGGGACATTCGCGAAAAGAAAGTGATGACTTCTCCAAGTTTTTCCTTGAAGCCGATAGCGAGAACCTAGGACTTAGTGGTGATAGTCTAACGGTGGACCCAGCTTTAACAGAACCAACCTTGTCTTTTCACCAGCCGAAGTCGGGATTTACGTCGTTTCGAGAGTTTTGCTATCGCAGTAGCGGAAGAATTCGACTCGCAGCCGTAAGACTGCCAGATAATGGCCTCATGAAACTCTATGTTCACCCTGTGACATCTGTGGTGATTATACTTGCTGCCGTAATCATTCCTGCCGTACTTGGTTGGTATGTTTTTCATCGGGATCACGTAAAGAGGGGCGACTACTTGGTTATAGACAAGTCGTTAGAATCTTTTGAGATTCCGGGGCACATAAGCTCGCAACGGGAAGACATGATTTCTGTTGCCTCGAAGCACTCTGAGGAGGTTACGAAAACTCTACCAAGCAGACCTAAACGATCTCCACACAAACCGACGAGTAAATCAGTCCATTATCAAAGGAAAGCTGCATCATTCAGTTTAGAGCTTGTTTACCTGGCTATTGGAGACGACGATTTAAACATCTTCACGAAAGAGAGACTCGATAGTATTCATCAAATTGAGCAAAGTCTTCTGGACCAAGAAGGGTTCACCGACTACTGCTGGAAATGGGAAGTTGCGCAGATCGATCCTTACCTTAAAGATGGCTGCACTCCTCCGATTTCCTTAGTAGACTTCTTTTTCCCTTCTTTCTATCAAAACAAGCGAATATATGACGGTCGAGGTATTCACGATGGCGGTGCGAGATATAACCTTACGGAAGCGAGTATAAAAGACAGTTTGCACCTACTCCTCACTAAATCTTTCACCTACTGGTTTGTGGATGGTTCTTTTTCTAAAGATAACCTTAAAAGTCGATTCTTACGCGCTGAAGTGAAGTTCGGCTACCCTTTGAAGTCTGGAGGTAGTAAGCATGCTCAAACTAAAGCATCCAAAAAATATCTGGTGAAGTATGTTGAAGGTCTAAAGAAATTGTCAACAAAGTGAGTATATATATTAAGTTATGTAATCATACATGTTCTCTCCGTACAACTATTTTTCATGCGCGCTTTTAGACATTGATTGGAAAATCCCTTTGGTTGAGTACAAACACAGGCTTTGGCTTTTTATTTAGTTATTTCTAAGGTGCATGCTATAGAACGCAACACTTGATCTTGAAGCTTTTCCTATATCAGTTTGTAAACTCATCGTTATCTTCGTCACGAGATTTTTTGAGAACATTTGGGTGAGCTGGTTGCAATGTAATGTTAAACGATCTAGATTAGGTCGATGGAGAGTTAGGGAAAACCAAAAGATTTTTATCCCCAAAACAAATTAATAGTTTAAGTCTCTTGTTGTTGTCAGTAAAAACATTTTGGGGAAAAAATGCGTCGTCACGGGCCGAACCTTTGAAGCATGAAACTCCGCTTACTTTTCTTGTTTCCATGCAATATTTGTTATTGATTTTCCCCTAAATTTGAGCCTATATCAGTACAGGTGGCAAAATTGAATGTAGATGTCGCGAGGAAGTATAATTCTGTGGCTCCATGCTGCTTTTGGCATCAAGTAAAACTCAATTTGAATGTAAATTTTTTGCAAATCGTCGTCAAGATCACTGAGGTTCGACACAGGCAATAAAAGCAAAACAGCAATTACTGTGAAAGGACTAATTGTAGGTAAACATGCAAATTTTGACAGTTATGTTAAGGGTGATGCTTGACAGAAAACAAAAGCTGAAAACAGATGGGACATGGTGGTTGATATTGTTTAGAGCCATAGAACTTCAAGCATTAACAGTCTTACGGCAGACAACAACAAGTTGATAAACATATCACCAGTCCAACTCGTCATCTGTTTCTGCCAGGCTATCTAGAGTAAACATTTAACAGAGTTTAGGGCTATGTGAGAGCATGTTTTGGAAGCAAATTTTTTGCTTCCTTGAATAGGGTATGAAGCAAGTTTTGTTTCTAAGTGAAATGTCACTTTCTCATGTGGCTTAACTCTGGACTTTCTTGTTTCTGCGAAAGTGCTTTCTCTGATTTGGTTATATCAGACTGGTTACCCCAGTGACAGAGAAATCTGTGACTGTAACAAGAGGAAAATAACCACTTACAGGGGGTCTTTAAGACTGCTAGCCATTTGTAATGCTAATTGATTTCTTACTGTGGTGAGCATATGTGTAATCCGGGGGCGGGGGATGGGCAGCTCTGTATATTTTGGATAGGTGTATGCTACGAAGGGTCCTAAACCCTGACCCTATTTAAGGATGAAGGACGTGAAAAATGACAACCTATTCAAGACTCTAACACAAAAAATGACACCCTATTCATGGAAAAAACAAAAACTAAGAATAGCATGGACAGTTTAACTTTATTTTTGTTTCTGTAACATTGAAAGTATATGAAGATTTTCTTTTAACAGATCATTTGTTTTTCGTTTAGCTCAGGGGTTTTTATGGACTGCAATTTTACTCAATACAATTTAGGTACCCTATCCAAGGATCACACCGGGAACACGATGTCAACAGGGGCAAAAATGATACCCTATAGTATTTCAGGATGAAGAACCTCAGAAACCTTACCCTATCCCATGGCACATACTTATATACATGTAGCCCATATGTGGGAGTACCCCCAGGTGTGTAATATTAGGGTTATTAAGTTAAGTCTAAAAGACCTCCCATGGTGTGATATAACAAGAGTGGCATAAATTTAACAATATCAAGTTGTATGACAATCAGTTAACAAACTGGACTAGAAGGAAACGTAAATGAATATACCAACGTGAATGATGAACAACGAAACAAAACCATCTGTCTAGAAGTTCTATGCTGTGAAAAGTGAACTTTAAGTAATTAAAGACAGCTTTTTTGCAAAATTTGAAATTTTTCCCCTTCAATTATTTATCTGCACTTGTTTTGCATGCAAGAAGGAAACAGGCATACAAATTAGGAAAAGATAGATACAAAACTATGTGCTGTTAGAGAATTTTAGTTATTCCACTCGTGTACAGAACTACATGTATGGGTTACCAACTGAGGCCCTGCTGGTATCGTCTGTTTTGCTTAAAATGAACTGTCTTAAAACTGACCCATCTGTGAGTAAACTGTCTTGTCTGTTTTGATCAACAGCAAAGTGCGATTGTTGTATGGTGGAAGCACAATCTTTGACTATGAGGTGAATAAAACATTGTGGGCAGACATCACACTGGCACTTTTCACCATCGCCTTTGTTGGAGCATTTGTGTTCATATTCACACGGTTCTCCTTTTTCCTGACTCTTTTTGGTATCATCAGTATTGCAACGCCCCTATGCTTGGCTTACTACCTATTCCGCATTGCATTCAAGGTAAAGAGCCTTGGTATTCTCAGCGGCATTTCGCTTTTCATCATTATTGGTATTGGGGTGGATGACGTGTTCGTCTTCATTAACACTTTTCGTCAAGCACACAGTGCTAGGAGTCTGGAAGCTCGCATGCTTCATTGCATCAGCACTGCTGGTAAAGCAACGTTCTTCACGTCATTTACTACATCTGTTGCATTCGCTGCGAACTGCCTTTCTCAGGTAAGGTTCAATGGAAAAAAGATATTAATAATATTAATAATTAATAGTTAATATTAATTAATGTTAATAGTTACTGTAAGTAAAATAAATTAGCACAGACAGGTCTGTCTAAGATGGATACTATAAGCCATAAGGGAAGCCTGACCAAATAACTGTTGTTACATGTATTTCCTTTACACTAAATCAGAAGTCTTGTCTACTGTCCTGATATTCTGCAACATTACGTCAGTGACTTGATATGGGCAGAGTTTTGGCCAAAGTACCTAGCCATACCTACATTTATTTGGTATGCTTTGATAGCATATCAGGCTTGTTTAGCCTTGCCATGGGTACAACACCAAACTCGCCAATATGAATCAAGGCTCAACCAAACTTGCGTGATATTCTGCAGTACTAGTGTACCCAAAAGGTACAATGAGGTGTAAAGAGCATCCATCAAGGACGAATAGTCATTTCATGTTACAGAAACCACTTACCCCAGTTTACCATGATTGTTACTTCATTTTTTTCTTTTTTGATATTGTGTCACACAGATGCCTGCAATTCATGATTTTGGCCTGTTCATGGCACTGATTGTAGGCAGCTGTTGGTTAACTGTGTTCCTTACCATCCCTCCTGCCCTTAATTTGTGGCATCGTTACATTGCGAAGTGGGAGGCACTAATTTTTGAGCTATTATGTGGGTGGATGAGTTGCAGTGGAGGTTCTGATTTACCTGGTAAGTATACGCTTTGAAAATGTGCTTTTGAGTCACAGGATGAAGAGAGAATTGCTTAAAGAAAATTAAACAGGCTCTCTAACAACATTTCGTAAGCACTTGCCGACGCGTGCCGAAACACACTACTAAACGCATTATAGTTTGCTATTGGTCATGACTTTTATTGCATTTGGTGGCTCCTAAAGGAGCCGTTTGTTTGGGTTAGGGTAGTTTTAGTAGCCTGAAGCTCTCCCCTCGTGCTCAACCACAGCTGGTAGCACTTTGTTGAGGTGGCCGATGTACCGCTTGCACTTCTCTGGAGTGACAGTGTCCCAGAACCGGTGGATCCCCTGAATCAGCTCCTCTTTGTTCATGGGTTTTACGACGACACGCAGAAAATGTTTTAACTCATGCCACAAGTTCTCGATAGGATTTAGGTCGGGACTTTCGGCAGGTGTTGGCCAGTACTTTATCCCGTTATCTCTCAAGAACTCCATCGCCAGCTTACCTATAATACATGTTAAAGGAAATTTTTTGGACAATTAAGAGCTAATATCGCGCGCACCTCGCAACTTAACGAAGTAAAACCTTTTTGATTAAAATATGTTAGCAAGGTGGTTCGAATTTTCTCTTCTCAAAATGACTGCAAAACGTAATCGACAAACTAGATGAAACTAAACCTTGTTTAATTAACCTAGTTTAGTTGGTGTGAATGGGGTATTAGTTTCTAAAGAAACTGTGCTGCTGTGTCAACAGAACAAAAAGAAAGAGTAATCAACTTACTTTTATGTTTAGGATCGTTGTCCTGCTGGAACCGATAGTCACCATCTGGGAATGTAGTCTGCGTAAAAGGCAACAGCACTTTTTCCAGTATCTCGCCGACGTAGAACTCTTTTTTCATGATTCCCGTAAAGATGAGGACTGGAGTCGCACTCCGCTTTGAAATTCCTGCCCATATATTCACCTTAAAAGGATGTTTACCGCGAGGCTTAAGTTTGCCAGGTGTTCCCTCTTTTCTGAAACATACTTTTCCATGGCGCTCCAACCAGATTGTGCTTTCATCAGTAAAGATGACATTGTCGAAATCTTCATTGTTGTCCAAACATTGCTGCGCAAACGCAAGGCGGGCGACGCGATTTGCTTCCCGAACAATTTGGCAATACCGTGGCCCACATTTTCTCCATCCCAGTTTTTTCCTTGCTCGTTTGATTGTAGCAGTTGATAAGTGAACATCAAGCTCGCTATACAGGAGTTTCTGGAGTCCTGAAATTAACGTAAATTGAAATCGATTAGAATAAATTTTTTCTGTGACCACGGTGATCATTTCACTTAAGTTCTTACCAATTGCGGTCAGTTCGTCGTTTGCCTCCATCTTTTCATCGATGAAAGTCATCTGTTCCAACGTCAAGATTGGTTTACGGCCCGAAGCTGGTTTGTCTGCTAGGGATCCGTCCTCGTTGTACTTCTTTAAAATTCTGGCTACGGTCTGACGTCTTATTTTTATGCCTTCATCTCCAAGTTGTCGAACAATGGCATTAATACTTTTTGATTTCGAAGAAAGCGATACAATTCTTATCTTCACATGCTCCGGTGTTCTTCCCATGATTGCTAATGTAAGAATGACTTTGATCCTGGAGCAAAATTTTTACTCTATTGTTATGCAAATTATCTTAAAGACGCCAACAAAATTGAAATTGATTGGTGCTAACGATATCAAAAAGCATTAAAGAAAAGGATGTTATTGGCTGTTACTTTTGCAGTTTGATCCGGCGGAGGGTATAAAAAGGTATCTACATCGTAGTTTTACACAACTCTAGAACTGACCTCAGCAGTAACTAGTGAACATGTCTTTGCGCGCAGCTCTTAAAGTTCCAAAATACGGATTGTTTTATTTTGATTGCGACTGGACGCTAAGTATTGTTCCACTTAGCAAAATCGTCAAAGTAATCAGCGGAAACAACGTCAGCGAGGGAAGCAAGGTTATGCTTCAGTATGGACCTGACGTGCTGGAAGCAGATATTATTGGAGTAAATGGTAAGTATATTTGTCCACTTTTGACCATAGGCTTTTTATTTAATGTTTATTCTAACTTGTCATGTTTGTTCTTACACAGATGATCGCTCGAAACTCAAAGACCTGGAACAGGAATTCCTAACGGACCCCGCAAACGCGCATCTCTTCCCACTCTTGGAGGAACCCGAGATCCCAGAGCCGGAGCCAGAAGCACAGCCACAGCAACAGCAAACGCCACAGCCAACGCCACAGCTAGAGGAAGCGCCTCAGCCAGACCCAGCGCCACAGCCAGACCCAGCTAACAGAGCTAAGAAAAGAAAGAACGCTAAAGCGGGAGTTGGCGATGCCGCTACCACACGTAAAAAGAAGAAGGAGCCAGAACTGGTAAGAAACTTTGATATTTTTGATACTAACGTAATTATAACGAATAATCAATCACTCAAAAGAAATACAAGCCTGTCGGCTGTCGTTCGTTCGTTTTTTAGAGTTATAAACGTAATGTTGGGTACTAACAAAAAAATGTGTATAGTAAAGCCTGGCTAACACCAGCGACATAACGACATCGTCACGAACGACATTAAAAGGACGTTATGTTTGTAGTATGAACATGTAGACATAATGACATATTAAGCCTGGCTCACACTAGCGACATAATGACATAACAACATTGACATAACGCCCGGCGTAGCTCATCGAACCCTTTTCGCTCGATTGACAGATAAAGAGTGAATTCCTTCCAATTCTACTAAGAGTTGATGCTTATCAATTTTGTATACCATTTTGTTTTTCTACCGAACAAAATAGAACCGATCGCGTCGATTGAGTTCGATTGGGTTCGGTAATCGAACTTAATCGAACTCACAAAAAAGTTCCAGTTCGATTATGTTCGATTGCCGAACCAATCGAACTCCAATCGAACGATTGGTTTTTCGCTCGGTTTCATTCAATTAGCTACGCCGGGATAACGACATAAAGAAAAGATTAGTTTTTTTGTTTATGTCGTTATGTTGATGATATTACTTTCCTACTATGTTGTTATGATGTGATGTTCACACTAGAGACAAAACATTTAGCATGAGGTATTTTTTGGTTTGCGTGACCTTTCCGTTATGTCGTTATGTCGCAAGTGTGCACCAGGCCTAAGCAACATATCAGCATCAAACATAACCACAAAGATAAAACTGATCATTAATCGTTATGTCGCTCGTGTTAACAAGGCTTAAGGGACTAAGTTATGGCAGCGAACTAGGTCTTTACTTTTTTTCATAAGAATGTTGTAGCAGTGTGTTGACCGGTTAAAGTAATTTTAGTTCGGTCGCATCTCGTTTCTGACCGGTCAAAATATTAAAAAAAAGTTAAGTAATGTTGCCAAAGAAAAAGTAGTGAACGGATGTGTATTTGATGAACCTTAGAATTTTTCGATCGGTATCTTTAACTCCATGAGCTGCTGTTTTGATGTTCTACACACAGGCTGTATATTGTTATATTTCTTCCAATTTTTGTATGAATTTCAATTTTAGTTATTCGCTGTAGTCTCGGTGATTTAATGTAATTTGTTGACGTATTGGTGGAATTACAAATATTCTCTTTTGTTCTAAACTTGCTCCTCTCAAATTTTCAGGCCACCGTTGTTTCCCTGTACGAGCCACCGCGAGCTGATCCACCCCATCTGATAGCAGCAGTGCAAGATTCACCAGCACAGTTGCCGGCAGCATCTCCGCGACTAGCAGTAACACTGTCTCCACGGATTGCACCAGTGGCACGCAGCCCTTTGCAGCGGGTGTCGGTCCAACGAAGTTTATTCGCCGCGTTACCGGACAAACAGCCAGAAGTGCTTGGTTATCTAAAAGAAATCTGCGAACGGCAGAAACAGCTCGCCGAACAGCAGCAGCAGACCCAAGAACGTCTTGACGCGTTAATTGCAGTTCTTAGCGGGTCCCACGAACCACCCAACGTGTCCGTCCTGCCATCATGTAATTCCTCCGTACCAGTTACTCCAGTTCCACCAGTGCTGACGCTGGCTGTCCCAGATCCTGATCTTCCTACTAGTGAATCCCCGTCTCAGTGTGCCGACGACGAGGTCTTATTTCAATTACGCTCGAGGGCAAGTTCAGAAAGGAACTTCGCGGTTCATCTGCTACGGCATATGTTCACGCCCAGTGAACTTGAGGGGCGCAATGTTAGGGGAGTCGGGGGTAAGCTTCCCCTAAATGCTGAAAAAATCATTAAGATTAAGGAAATTGTTTTTAGGTTTTTCCCAGCCTCCTTATCGCAGCAGGATTTTGTATGGCGCGATTGCCGAAAAGCAATCGACGCCTATTTACGTAATAGAAAAGTAATCCAGGAACGTAGCCAGTAGTCACTATAGTTATAAATGTAATGTAAGGCCTTTTCGCTGGAATAAATTTGTCAGTAACGTGTATTTTTTTTCTAGGTTAAGAGCATTGTAAGTTAAATAAAATGATTTAGGACTTTTATATTATAAGTAAATAACATTGTATGTTTTAAAATAAAACAAATTATGTTTCATTCCTATACTCAGAATTAAAGCAACAATAACTAGATGTGAGCTGCGCGCCATAGAAACTTTGATAACCAATCCTTTACCGTTCGAATGAACGATTTGTGTCAGGTAAACCTGGATATATCAGTTTTTTGATGCGGTCGCGGAACTCATTCAGACACTACACAGTTTGCAAATAACCTGCCGACGCGTGCCAAAACAGAACTTTATCCCGAAGAAAAATTAACTACACGTGAACATTGCGCCATTGAAACGTTGATAACGAATCCTTTGGTTAAAGAAAGAGTATTTTACTGTTTGAATGATCGATTTGTGTCAAATAGACTTGTAGATATAATTTTTTCGACGAGGATCTTCAGAACGCTTCAGGCATGAAATATTTCGCAACGACTTGCCAAGGCGTGCCGAAACTCAGAACTTTTTCTTAAAGCAAAAATAACTAAATGTGAGCTGAGCGCCATAGAAGCTCTGATAACCAAACCTTTAGAGACAAAAGGGTATTTTACCGTTTGAATGAACGATTTGTGTCAGGTAGACCGGAATATATCAGACTTTATGACGCAAATCGCGGAACTCATTCAGACAATTAATACACAGTTTGCGAAAGACCTGCCGACCGGTCCAGAAACAGAGGTTTTTCCCGAGGAAAAAATAGCTACACCTGAACAGCGCGCCATAGAAATGTTGATAACCAATCCTTTGGCTAAAGAAAGAGTATTTTACCGTTTAAATGAATGATTTGTGTCAAATAGAACTGGAGATATCATTTTTTTCGACGGAGATCTTCAGAACGCTTCAAGCTTGAAATATTTCGCAACTTGCCGACGCGTGCCGTAACTGAGAATAAATAAACAACTAACGTAAGCGGTGCACTATTGAAAGTTTGATAAATAATTCTTCCGTCAAGGAAAGATTATTTTAAATTTGAATGAATGATCTTTGTCAAATATAACCGGAGATATCATTTTTTCGACGAGGATCTATACAACGCTTCAGACAGCAGTAGTAAACATTTCGCGAATTACTTGGCGACGCGTGCCGCAACAAAGATCTTTCCTTGTAAAAACAAAAAAATAGAAAACAGCGTGTTAAAAGAGGGAGTGGAAGCGACTGTTTCAATTTTAGTTCCATTTTTGGTAGTTAAAGATCGAGCAAATGTTGAAAAACGGTCGTTTGTCGGTGAATTTGCGCCGTGATCGAAAACTCGGAAAATGATAGCTTTCATTGATCAGCATGACATTTTAACCATATGCAAATTTAGCTAGCTTTTTCATTCCCACAAATGTCCTTTGTTTGACAAACAATGCTTCAAATAAAGAAACTTATGAGAATGCATAACAAAGGGCCATATACGCGCGTATATACGCGCATATGTGCGCGTATATACGCGAACATGTGCGCGTATTGACATACGCGTATACGCAAAATACGCACGTATAAAATGCGTATGCGCAGTTCGGATATATCTGAGCTGCACTGTAACGTTTCTGCACTGTACACCTTTAGTCAATAATTATTCCAAGTCTTCTTTTCTAGTGTACATGTAATTCCTTCTCTGTCATCTAGTGAAATTCTTTTATTATTGTGTAGCTGCATCTCTGAATGATTTTTTGAACCTTGGGAAGGCATCTTTAGCTAGTGTTACTGGTTGAATTATGATATCATTTTGACCATCCTTTCAAAGAAAATGACTTAGACTACTAAGATTCAGGACTCTTTCAAGAGTGCATTGAGAGTTCCTTGACATTCCTTACTTAATAGTAAGGTCAGGGCTTTGCCCTGGAAGTGCCTGGGTGCCAGAGGCAACTAACATTTGCCTTTGGGCAGCTGGAAAAAGTTACTCTTTTCCTGTAAACTTAAGTGCTTGGGTACCCATGTTTTCATGTCTAGGAACCTGTGGCCTCCTTTTTCTTAGACCACAGCCTTGAAGGTGTTAAAAAAACAAATTGTAGAATTTGTTTCTGCTTGTCTAGAGCCATCAGTCATGTATGATGGCCATTTACACACATGCACTGACAATAGGGACAAGTCACTTGCTCCTTTGAAAGACAATATTTTGAGTTCTTTGGAGTGACGTTCTTGGTCACAACCCAACCAAAGTGTGATCATATTAATTTTGCTCAACCGCATGAAGAAAGGCAACACTCAGTTGCCCGGCAACAAGTCCAATCCTCTTTTGGAAAAGCATTTTAGGTTCTTTAGCAACCACACACACACACACTGCTAAGGTGTAGGAGTTGAACATTGTAGGAGACTAAGGGAATAACGGGATAAAGGTCAGCACGCAGTTTTATAACTAATTGTTTATGAAACTCTGTTTTACAGATGACATTGTCCAGTTTCTATCAGGGAATGACAGGAACCCTGCAGAACAGCATTCCTCAACCTCATCCTCTTCAGAAATGATGGAACTTTCAATAAGAAGATCAACCCAAGGTGATGATGACTCAATGCTTGTTCAATTGGACAGCAATCCTCCTACCTCACAAAACCCATCTCCAAGTTCCAGTGATACTGACTTGGCTATGTATGATGACCCAAACAGCACATTTGATCAAGAAGTTCCCTTAATGCGTAACAGAGCGTCACAGTCAAGATCAGCAGTTTCTCAGCAATACCAGCCCAGCAGCTGCCATTGCAGGTGCGGACTACAGGGCCTTTTGTATTACTGGTTAGCTGTTCCGATACAGAAGTATCGTTTTGTTTTCCTGGTATTGTTTATCATCAAGCTTGGAGCATCCATAGCCTTGAATGTGCAAATCCAACCATCTACTAAACCACCAGCATTCTTTAAAGAAAGCACCAATTTACAGCAGCTGCTGGATCTTAAGTACAACATGAGCAGCGACTCATTAAACTTGAATAATGTAGCTCCGGAACTGGTTGGAAAGAACATTCAGTCAAATTTTGTCAACAATCCTACGACCCCCACAACTCCCACCACAAAAAAAGGCAGAGAATCCAATAGCCTTAAAACACCAACACCAACATCAACACCAGCACCGTCCCCTGCAACTGCAGAACAGTCAGGGTCACACCACAAGACAAACATACTGGGACCAAAAGAAACCCCAAAAGCTACACCTGCTCCAACTAAAAAGACAACTACTCAACGGAAAAGAAAGTCATCTAGTCCAACTCGACCATCTGTAAAGTAAGTCATGTTTGTATTGTGATTACTGCGTACAGTAACTGTATATAACTTGTGGTTACTTTTATCAGTTATAAAGAATTTAAGAAAACCACAACGGCAACGGCAATGGGAACTATGGCGCGCCGTTTGTTTCAAAATTATTTTTTACTGGCGATAGTTATACGTGTGAAATCACTGCGTAAGAGCCCCCCGGGAAGAGCCCTAATACCTTCGATCATTGTCCTCTTTATTAATTTCTCAATTTTTATTTTTGATTTCTTGTTAGTGTACTTTATATTCAATCAGTTGTACGCTTGAATTTTTGTATCAGTAGTGCTTTATATTCGATCAGTTATTTGTTTCATTCGATTACTTATAAGCGTGATCACTTGTAAGCGTGACTTTTTCGATCAGTTGTGCATATTTCGATCAGTTGTAAGCGTGACTTTTTCTATCAGTTGTGCTTGATATTCGATCAGTTGTCTTTTTTTCGATCAGTTGTAAGCGTGACTTTTTCTATCAGTTGTGCTTGATATTCGATCAGTTGTCTTTTTTTCGATCAGTTGTAAGCGTGACTTTTTCTATCAGTTGTGCTTGATATTCGATCAGTTGTGCTTGATATTCGATCAGTTGTGCTTGATATTCGATCAGTTGACTTTTTTTTCGATCAGTTGTAAGTGTGACTTTTCCTATCAGTTTTTGATATTCGATCAGTTGTAAGCGTGACTTTTTCTATCAGTTGTGCTTGATATTCGATCAGTTGACTTTTTTTTCGATCAGTTGTAAGCGTGACTCTTTCGATCAGTTGTGCTTGATATTTCGATCAGTTGTAAGCGTGACTCTTTCGATCAGTTGTGCTTGATATTTCGATCAGTTGTAAGCGTGACTTTTTCGATCAGTTGTGCTTGATATTTCGATCAGTTGTAAGCGTGACTTTTCCTATCAGTTGTGCTTGATATTCGATCAGTTGTCTTTTTTTCGATACGTTGTAAGCGTGACTTTTTCGATCAGTTGTACTTGATATTTCGATCAGTTGTAAGCGTGACTTTTTCTATTAGTTGTGCTTGATATTCGATCAGTTGTCTTTTTTTCGATCAGTTGTAAGCGTGACTTTTTCTATCAGTTGTGCTTGATATTCGATCAGTTGTCTTTTTTTCGATCAGTTGGAAGCGTGACTTTTTCTATCAGTTGTGCTTGATATTCGATCAGTTGTCTTTTTTTCGATCAGTTGTAAGCGTGACTTTTTCTATCAGTTGTGCTTGATATTCGATCAGTTGTGCTTGATATTCGATCAGTTGACTTTTTTTTCGATCAGTTGTAAGCGTGACTTTTCCTATCAGTTTTTGATATTCGATCAGTTGTCTTTTTTTCGATCAGTTGTAAGCGTGACTTTTTCTATCAGTTGTGCTTGATATTCGATCAGTTGACTTTTTTTTCGATCAGTTGTAAGCGTGACTCTTTCGATCAGTTGTGCTTGATATTTCGATCAGTTGTAAGCGTGACTTTTTCGATCAGTTGTGCTTGATATTTCGATCAGTTGTAAGCGTGACTTTTCCTATCAGTTGTGCTTGATATTCGATCAGTTGTCTTTTTTTCGATACGTTGTAAGCGTGACTTTTTCGATCAGTTGTGCTTGATATTTCGATCAGTTGTAAGCGTGACTTTTTCTATCAGTTGTGCTTGATATTCGATCAGTTGTCTTTTTTTCGATACGTTGTTAGCGTGACTTTTTCGATCAGTTGTGTTTGATATTCGATCAGTTGTGATTGATATTCGATCAGTTGTGTTTCATTCAATCAGTTGTGCATGTGACTTTTTCGATCAGTTGTGTTTGATATTCGATCAGTTGTGATTGATATTCGATCAGTTGTGCATGTGACCTTTTCGATCAGTTGTGTTTGATATTCGATCAGTTGTGTTTTATTCAATCAGTTCAGTGTGCATGTGACCTTTTCGATCAGTTGTATTTGATATTCGATCAGTTGTGTGTTTCATTCAATCAGTTGTAGATGTCACTTTTTCGATCAGTTGTGTTTGATATTCGATCAGTTGTGTTTGATATTCGATCAGTTGTGATTGATATTCGATCAGTTGTGTTTTATTCAATCAGTTGTGCATGTGACTTTTTCGATCAGTTGTGTTTGATATTCGATCAGTTGTGATTGATATTCGATCAGTTGTGCATGTGACCTTTTCGATCAGTTGTGTTTGATATTCGATCAGTTGTGTTTTATTCAATCAGTTCAGTGTGCATGTGACCTTTTCGATCAGTTGTATTTGATATTCGATCAGTTGTGTGTTTCATTCAATCAGTTGTAGATGTCACTTTTTTGATCAGTTGTGTTTGATATTCGATCAGTTGTGTTTGATATTCGATCAGTTGTGTTTGATATTCGATCAGTTGTGATTGATATTCGATCAGTTGTGTTTCATTCAATCAGTTGTGCATGTGACTTTTTCGATCAGTTGTGTTTGATATTCGATCAGTTGTATTTGATATTCGATCAGTTGTGTGTTTCATTCAATCAGTTGTAGATGTCACTTTTTCGATCAGTGGTGTTTGATATTCAATCAGTTGTATGTTTCGTTCAATCAGTTGTGCATGTGACTTTTTCGATCATTTGTGTTTGAGATTTAATCAGTTGTGTTTCATTCAATCAGTTGTACATGTGCCGTCCTTTTCGATCAGTTGTATTTGATATTCGATCAGTTGTGTCACGCTTACAACTGATCGAAAAAAAAGTCAACTGATCGAATATCAAGCACAACTGATAGAAAAAGTCACGCTTACAACTGATCGAAAAAAAGACAACTGATCGAATATCAAAAACTGATAGGAAAAGTCACGCTTACAACTGATCGAAAAAAAAAGTCAACTGATCGAAAAGGTGGCACAACTGATCGAATATCAAGCACAACTGATAGAAAAAGTCACGCTTACAACTGATCGAAAAAAAGACAACTGATCGAATATCAAGCACAACTGATAGAAAAAGTCACGCTTCCAACTGATCGAATATCAAGCACAACTGATCGAATATCAAGCACAACTGATAGAAAAAGTCACGCTTACAACTGATCGAAAAAAAGACAACTGATCGAATATCAAGCACAACTGATAGAAAAAGTCACGCTTCCAACTGATCGAAAAAAAGACAACTGATCGAATATCAAGCACAACTGATAGAAAAAGTCACGCTTCCAACTGATCGAAAAAAAGACAACTGATCGAATATCAAGCACAACTAATAGAAAAAGTCACGCTTACAACTGATCGAAATATCAAGCACAACTGATCGAAAGAGTCACGCTTACAACTGATCGAAATATCAAGCACAACTGATCGAAAGAGTCACGCTTACAACTGATTGAAAAAAAAGTCAACTGATCGAATATCAAGCACAACTGATAGAAAAAGTCACGCTTACAACTGATCGAAAAAAAGACAACTGATCGAAATATCATGCACAACTGATCGAAAAAGTCACGCTTACAAGTGATCACGCTTATAAGTAATCGAATGAAACAAATAACTGATCGAATATAAAGAACTACTGATACAAAAATTCAAGCGTACAACTGATTGAATATAAAGTACACTAACAAGAAATCAAAAATAAAAATTGAGAAATTAATAAAGAGGACAATGATCGAAGGTATTAGGGCTCTTATGCAGTGATTTCACACGTATAACTATCGCCAGTAAAAAAATAATTTTGAAACAAACGGCACGCCATAGGGAACATTGCTAAACAAGAGGTTTAATGAGTAATGCAATGGTTTTGCACATGCATTATAATTCTTGCTACATTTCATTGCTGTCCTCTGTAAAACAACAACGTGAAATGACCAAATTTTGTGGATGATTTTAGAATTTATATTTTCAATGAATTTTATGCTATGTTCCATATTCAGTTTTGAAATTATTTTGACATGGAGAAAAAAAAACTAAATGACTTTAGAGTACAATTTTATCTTGAGATTCGTAGCTTAATATAAATTCAATGTTGTCTTAGGGTTAGTTACTTCAATTCCCTAATACGTGACGTTACAACTTATGGTGACTGTTTATAGTATGGTGAAAAATCTGTATAATTATAATTAGGTGACTGACTATGTTTAGGTAGAGATGAATTTCTACATTGTACCTGGTGCATGGTTTTAAAACATGGTGTATTTAGTGTTGAATAAAACCTTCATCAGTGTTTATTACCAAAAACACTCGTGCACACTAAATGTGGGAGCTTATCACAGTAAAATTAATGCTGATGCAGGATGAACCCCAAAGCATCTGACTTACGATAACAGTTTCATTGCTCCATATGCATATTTGGTTCTTTTGTTTCGTAAATAAATAACTTAAGTTTTAAAATATGTCTCTTTTTAAATGGTTTCAATTGATTTACTTTGTAGACCTCAGACAAAGAGCACAAAGAAACCAACTGAACCTGTTTCTCAAAAACCAAGTGAGTGTTAGACTGAAGAGTGATCTACATTTACTCTGATGATCTTGTAAAATTCTTATGTGGGTTAGTCTGTTTAGATTAGAAAAGGCCCCCACAGACAAGGAGGTGCTGTTTTGATGTACAAGCCTCTGAAACAACAATTCAAAGAAGCATTCATGGTATTATTAATTTTAGTTAACAACACCCTGAATTTTATTTGTGGGAGGCGTGGTGGCCTCATGGTTAGTTAGCCCTCCTCCAGATAAATAAGCCAGGGTTCTAGCCTTGGCTGGAGACATTGTATTGTGCTCTTGGGTAAGACACTTTTCTCTCACAGTGCCTCTCTCCAGCAAGGTCTATAAATGGGTACCAGTGAATTTAACGCTGGGGGGTAACCCTGCAATGGACTTGCATCCCATCCAGGGGGGAGTAGAAATACTCCTAGTTGCTTCCTGCTACAGAAACTGGAAATAAGCGCCGGCATGACGAGCCACTTGGCTTGCATGAAGATGTTACCTATTTATTTGACAAGCCCTACTTGATAAGTTGTCTTTTGTCACAGATCAACCCGAGACTCCTAATAAAGGACCTGCAACACAAAAGCCCAAACCAGGTGTGAATCACAGTCATGATACCATCATGCTTGCACACATGTACAGTGTATGCTTGAATAGGGCTAGAAAAAAGGCGCCATCCGGTCATCCAGAACAAGTAGATTTTCCTGCTGGACAAGTTATTTGTCATTCTTACTTGCCCTCAGGGATGTGGAAGACCAACTAAAAAAAGTTAGCTAAGACTTTACCAAACTTGCCTAGGGCAAGCAAACTTTGAGAGCAGCTTGCAACAGTTCGAAGGGCAAGCTGGAATTCAAGTTTTTTCAAGCCCTGATGGATGCATTCATGCAGAGCTCCAAGCTAAATTTTATTTAATAGCTGCCTTTTGGTAAATAAACAATAAAACTAACCTAACTGTCTTGTGACGTGTTGGAAACATTTCAAACTAAAATTCCCTACCCATGTAGGCAGTGGTGATTTATTGTCAGTACTTTCACAGTATCTTTCTCCATCCTGGAGATCAATGGGTTTCACTGGTTTTCTGAAATAAAGCCCCTTTTGAAATTAAAGTGCCTTTTGGTAAAATAGTCGCCAAAAATTGCATTTTGGTCGCCAAAGAATGAATGGTAAAAATGGATGATAAACTAATTTAAAACCTTATTTGAGTGTCAAATTATCCATAACTAAATGATTTGAAATGAATGTTGTGGACGAGTTCTTCCAGGTGCAACAGAGGCATTGAAGAGGAGATACATGTAACTATTTCTCAGTGGAACACTCACCATCTTACAGTTCTGGTATTAAACTTAGTACTTAGACTGACATACTTTTTTTTTCATCTTTTGTACCAGATGATTCTGGAAATGTTGATTCCACAGCTTCGCCTAATGCCACCTTAGCTCCTACTGATCCCTTGTGTCCTGATCCTTGCAATGCCGTTGCAAAACCCATCGTGGACTCATCATCGACTGTCTATGTGATACTTGGTTTAAAGAAAATAGATCGTAGCGGGATAACCAGAGAACATGTCATCGAGGAAAAGGTACTACTGACAATGAAACCTACCAGAAAAGGCAACAATGCAATGATAATTTGTTTTCTTTAAATTGCCTTGCTGTCAATCAGAGGCTAGGTAAAATGGCAAGTGAGTTTTGCAAGTCACTGCACTGTCAACATGGGTGATCAGCTGTCTTTGACATCATTAATTTTTTGTCATCCATCATATAAAGGAAAAAGGCCATCAACAAGTTTCTTCAAAAAATAAAAGACATAAGTATAGATTTAATGTAGAGAAAAATAAATATTAAGACCAACCTAACTGTTTTGTGCTGCCTTGGAAATATATCAAACCCAAAATTTCCTAACCCTGTAACCAGTGGTGGTTTATTGGTACTTTCACAGTGCCCTTCTCCATCCTGGAGTATCAATGGGTTTAACTAGTTTGCTTGAAATACATGTAGATAGACCAATTTCGATGTTTTAAAATTCAGCCTAACACAGTGGCATGAGGCTCTGGGGAATAACCCCACAAACTCTGTAGTTAATCCGGGCCCAGAGCCTTGTACTGAGGTCTATTGTTTCAGGCTGAATTTCAATATATCAAAATTGGTCTATTCCGTATTTCTTTTTAAGCATCTTTTGTTTTGTAGGGTGAAGTTATTCCAGACTACGAATTCACAGAAATGTTGGTAAACAGCTGGCCGAACTTCATCAAGTATGCCTGCCGACTATGCAAAGTTCTCGGTGACAACCGGGAACTGGTTCAAGAGGGAGGAGCAGATTGCTTCCCTTCGTGGATACTGGAGAAATACATTCAAATGCCAATACAGCAGAATCCTCATGATCCCTGGATGAAAGACTGTTTAGATATACAGGCACCAATATTCACTATGTCGAGGAAACCACGTGCAAAGCTGATGATAATGCCATCAAAAGACAAGCGCCATAGAAATCATACTTATTGGATGAAGATGGCATTTGAATCGGTAAGTTCAACATATTTGGGGAAGCTGTTCAATGGGTGAATCATTGTTATCAAAACAACTGTATTAAGTAAATGTGTGGTATGTCATCTTTTTGTTTGGTCACAGACAAATTTATTTCTAAATTAAGCTGTCTTCCCGAATCGCACCCTTGTAACTGTGCAAATGTACAAGATGGGTTACAGTGCTTGAAATTAAAAAGATATCCAAGTTGCCCTTATTCCAAATGCAGGACAACCTGACCCCTGGCTTTGGTTGTCCTGATAACTTCTTGGTTGCCCTTAATTTATTTTAATGATTTGTCAGTTGAAAACAGATCTAGATATCTGGCCTCCTAGAAAAAAGAAAAAAAAATGTTGTCATGACTAATTTAAGAGTAAGCAAAGAGTTTTAGTGGGTTTCCAAAGGATTTGAAGCCCTCTACAAATCGGCAGTCAAAAGAAAGATACGCTATTTGAGTACTCTAAATAATGGCCTGGTTCACAACCCTATAATTAAGCATCGGTGATTTTCACCAAAGCTGCCTAGCTACTCTCTGACAGCTCCGATTAAACAACAGAATTTTCTTACCTGTAAACTTGTGAAGTAGTTTCCACACAATACGTCAGAAAAGAATGATTACCTGTGCACAGTAATATTTTGGAGAGGCCTAGGTTTGAAAACATGGTGGTTTGCAGCGTCCATCAATGAATGAAAACACCAGATTTAAATCATTTATATACCTTTTATTTTGTTATTCTCTTGGACTTAACAGTAATGGTAAGTACTTCAATTTCTCCAGGGTTGTCTGGTGTTATTTTCCTTGGACAACCAGGCCTTAACGTTACAGAAAAATGGTTGTCTGGACCATTTTTGAGTTTTCTCAGATGACTGCTAGTTTCAAGCACTGGTGTTAAAAGGCGACATGCAAATAACAAGTAAACTTGGAATAAAAAAATGAACTTAGTTGAATGAGACCAGATCGCTCAAATTTTTGAAACTTGAATTGAACATATATTTTAGTTTCTAAACTTCTTATTTGGGTGTAGCCAGAATTCAAGCCGTCTTGAAGATGGTTGTCATGATGGACTCACTGGATAAATGATTCTTCTGACCCCTCTTGCAGACCGTTTTCATGGGCAAGTCTTCCAAGGAAAAAGTAAAGGATTTTGACAAATGGAACAACTTTTTGAAGAAGGAAATCAGTGCTGGCTCTTTCCCTAAGGGTTTTCAGTCAGCTTTCCAATCCAGCTCAGAGTGGGTTGTTACATTCATTGAAGTCATTGCTGTCAACAGTGCCATCTACGGCATTGTATTCTCACTTGTGTTGTGTCTGGGCTCTGTCGCTGTCTTCACAGCCAACTTCTTCCTTACATTGATTGTGATGATCACTATATTAGGTATGTTGTTCGTCACCATGTTAATCTGTCATTCAGTCAATTAAACGCACATAGTAGTAAGCACAACACAGTTTCCTCTGGTCCGTTTTGACAGATAACATGTGGCCTTATTGAAGGTGCAGAGGAACACATTTTTTGCACTACCCTTTGGACAAGGTGTATTCTATTCATGATCTACTAGCCTGGAAGTCATTCTCAGCACTAAGGCCACTAAAAAGTTTTTGCTAGCAAGATTTATTTATATTGTAATCATTTTTAAACTCGTCAACAATAGATGAGCGTGGGCGCTGGTGTCTCAAGGTTGGTGGAGCCGGGCCAAGCTAAGCGAGGAAGGAGGTAACCATGGCAACCCGGAAGCGGCCACCACCCACCAAGAGGCACCGTCACACTGAAGGACTCAGTGGAATACTTACCAACCACACAAAGCTGGAACCAACCCACGGGCGGGTGGGATGGGCGAAAACTGCGAATTAGCGAGCGTGACAGCTAGCGAAACTGACTCGTGCGAGCACCAGACTGCGTGTAAGGGACACCAAGTGCCCCTGCTAGAGCTTGGGCCACCCCAAGCTTTGGGCGCCCGCGAACCAGCTGCGAATGTAATTCGTGTGAGCACGAGGCTGCATGTAAGGGTCACAAGGTGTCCCTGCGAAGAGCTTGGGCGGCCCTGAAGCTTTGGGCGCCTGCGTACAGCAACGACAGCGTGTAGGCGTCATGTATTGTCCTGACTGTTGCTGGAGCTGCAGGACAAGCTTTCTGCCTCCACGAGGAGAGCATTGCTTTGAGGTTAACTTTGCCTAAATTACATTTAGCCACATTAAAATTAATAAGATTATTACACAAACTTGATTCCTTATAGTTCTTCTCGGTAATATGGATTTCCTCAAAAATGTTCCCTGAAAAACTACACTTGACTGAGGACAAAATCAACTAGCTCGAGTGCAAAGCCGAGGCTTTCAGACATAACATCTTTGTATTCTGTGTTTGGGCCTAGATAAGTTTAAAACACCAGTAGAGAACTACTCAGGCTTTTAGCCAGATGGGTGTCCAGACGTCCTGTGGACAGCCACTTTCCAAAGAAAGTTGTTTTATTTTTCATGCATTGCCACATAAATTGTTCATTTGAGCAGGCCATATAGCACATTTTGGACAGCCGCTTTTCAAACTCTGGCTAAAGGCCTAGAACTACTAGTAATTTCTTTCACTTTTCTTGAAGGTGTTTTGACATCAGTGGTAGCGATATTTTACCTGGCATCTTGGCAGCTTGGAGCAGTGGAAGCCATTTCACTTTCCATTTTGGTTGGAACATCAGTGGATTACTGTGTCCATCTGGTAGAAGGCTACATTATGGCTGGAAATTGCATACCAGATCTGAACTCTTCTAAGGTTTGTTTGATGTTTGAAAGAAAAAATGCTTTATACATATAAACAGGCTTCCAGTGTATTGCCTCATTCTTAAGATTGACCGGTCAAGATAAAAATATTCCTGAATAGTCTTTGAGAGAGAGAGTTTTCCCATTTGGTTAGGGTTACAGAGTACAGTTTTGAGCATGGATGATTGTTCATTGTGATGTGCAATATATTTATTAATCTTTGTTGATAACCAATGTTCATTTTAGTGGCTTTAATGTGTAACCTGTTTTGTTGACTATCCTTAAGTGAGGGATTAGGGTCTACCTAACTAACTGTTACATTGTAGCCCTTTATAAACTTTACATAGAAAATGGCACCCTTTCATATTGCATGCCTTTTCAATTAATTTGCTAACCCTTCAAATACTTGGTTGGATTTGCCATTTGGTGCATTTGACATTTGTATTAAATACCTTTAAAAACAACATTTCCCCCCTACCCTTTCCTGTTATTCAAGTCATGGAATATTTTATATAGCTCCAGCCTGAAAAAGGTATCCCTTTCAGGCGGAGCTTCTCCCGTATTCTCTAGAGAGGTGCCATTCCCTATTCTGGACTTTTACCTTGTGTCATTACAATCATGAAGCCATCACAATGGTTCTGACAACAGTGTGGACAATCAAGACTTCAGATACATGTAGATGAATGTATTTCAGACATTATGAGGGTATTGTTAGAAACTGAACTTTAAACAGCCAAAATTTAAATAATCTTTGGGCTCTGTTGCTTAAGATTTTCTGACGTGTCGTTCTCTTCTGCTATAAGTGTTTCTAATAAAAGCAATATACATGCAAGGTTTATAATTCTTTTGACTGTATTGTGTATTCAACACCTAACTTACAAACATCTTTCCTCAGTCAATTAACTATTTATTAATCACTTGTAACAATAGTTTTTTTTCTTTTTACGTGACAGGAAATCCGTGGCTGGAGGACATTGGCCGCTGTGTCCCACATTGGCACTGCCATTCTTAGCTCAGCCATTACAACTATAGTAGCATCGATACCTTTATGCCTGACTGTCATTCAGCTGTTTGCAAAGTTCGGCCAGATCCTGGCCATCAACACTGCAGTGTCCATTTTCTTCACACTGACAATATGCGTAGCTCTGCTGTGTACCATTGCTCCAGTTAGATTCCGTGCTTCCTGGAGATCATCACTGATAGCTTTTGCAATTGTGGTAGCAGTGTATGGAATAGGAGCGATTATTCTGTACTTTATAAGTACCAAGCTAATTGCTATTCCGGGTCCTGCAGGGCAGCCCTTGTTTTCTTAACTGAGTGCAACTAGTAAAAGAATTCGAGAGTGGTTGCTCGACTGCAGCTTCTTAAATAGCAGTGTGAGACAATGATCTTGTAAATAGAAACTTGTTTTAAGTCTTTTGATGACATTACTGTATAGTTCTGAAAGTTATTACCCTCATTTCTTTCCCTAATCGCCACCTCAGAGATGATAAGAAATCTTGGGTGAATCTCATCTTGCATTTGTTTTTGCAGTGCATCAATGGACATTTCACTTTATAACCAACAAAATCGTGATTCTTTGACTTACAATAAGCTCGCCATTTTAGAGGACTGTTGGACAATCTTCTAAAAAAGACAGGAACAGTACTATGTAAAATATTGATGATGCAGCCAGGCAAAGTTTGGTTCACAGCTGGTCAATATGCCTGGGGCCCAGCCCTCAATGAAACGCGACTAAGTTTTGACTCACCTGTAGCCTTGATCCTCAAACCCGTAACAAACTTGATAATTTATAGGTGAATCATAGCGACAACAGGCGAGTTCACCTGTGACATCAAGGGCCAATCATGCATACTCAGCTGTTACAGGTGTTATGGATTACAGCCCTTAATGACAGCGCTGAATATGACACTTACCTGTATGGGACTTACTGAGGTCTGGTATCTATCTTTATTCAGTTTGTCGACTTATAAGGGGGGGGGGGGGTCTGCTCAGCACAGTTCTCACTTGGGGGTGATGTCACTTTCAGAAATGTACAGTATATTTTAGCTGTTTTAAATTACATGCATCACAAGAATTCCATTCTATTAATACCTCTTTCAGTGTTTGACTGTTGCAAACTGTATGCATATATGTATTGCCATGTTGAAATATTTTTTTCTTTGCTGCAAGATTCTGTATAGTGGCATAATTTTCTCCGGCATTTAGCAATGGATATCTTTTCTTGCATGTTGCATTTATGAAGAATTTTTAAATTCATTGGTAAGCATCCATGTTGTTGAATTAATGATGGTACATAATTTTTAAACTTGTTTTGGGCAAAATGTTTGTTTTTACTAGCACTTAGGATAGTTGTTGATATAAAATAATAGCCACTTAATGTAAATCCAAAAAATAGAATAGGACATCAGATATGATATTTTTGTAATTTGTTAAGTAGCTTGATCTTGTTGTTCTCTCTATTGTTCAGATTGAGATCATTTCTTGGTAACGTTATTCACTGATGAGTCGTACAATTGCTCGAGTCAAGGGGTAACTAGTATATTTCCGATGTAGGAACAATCATGGTTTATGTCCCCAGTATGCCATTTTAGAGTTGTTTACTCAGTTACCTGGCTTATAAATGCAAGTGAAGTGCTGGAGGCGACCTTGCTTTGAGACAAGCTTTTCTAATTTAAATGCCAACTGGTAGCAACTTGATTTATACAACAAAAGCATCAAAGTGTTTCAAAACAAGGTCACCTCCAGCCTTGCCGCCGTTCAAAGGCCAGGTCACTGAGCAGACAACTGTCAAATGGTTTATGGGTTCTTTTAGATTTGACTCCAAGTTTGCTTGCTAGGCTTGCTGTCAATGTGACATCATCATGGTAACGAAATGACTTGTCATACTAGTTTTGATTACTGCATGTATAGACAATAAGAACAATGGAAATCTGTTCTTTGGGTAACTAAAGCACTGCAATGATGAGCTGATGACTTGTGGGTTTTAGCTTAAATGCTAGATATGTCAGTTTCAACCAAAAAGAAAGGTACCAGTAGTTGTAAATAGTTCTGTAAGTTATAAGCATACTTTTGGCACATCAAGAGTATTTTCTATTGGCCCTCATTTACAATCATAGTCATTAAATTTGTAAATGGTCACTAGTCATTTATGTACAGTTTTTAGCCCATATAGTGTTAGAAAATTGAATTCAGCAGCTTTAAATTGCTTGTGCTTGTTAGGTATTATATATTTTATCCTTTTCACTAACAAAAGACAGTTGTACATCTTAAGGTGTCCCTGAGGAACTATCTATAAATTCCTTGGATTGGTTATGGGTCAATTCATGTCAGTTTATTTAAAGGGCATTCAAGCTTATCAGGCTGACACTTAAATAAATTTAATTTAAGAGCTCCTAATTGCTTCAGTTTAGGGTTGTCATAAACGAGCGAGATGCTCCTGTAAACGTCTTACGTATATTTCTGGGTGCTGTCAATGTTAATTATCATAACTATGAAAGTGCATTCAAGTGAACTTAGGCTTGATTTCCACCATGCTCTAGGGTGTGCTGGTAATCAATCCTACAGTATCTTAAGCAGTTTAAGGCCTGGGTCAGGAACATGAAATAGAATTATGGTTGGGCAGCTATGTTTATTTACAACATTTGTTTCACCAAGCTGAAATTTTTCCTGATTATAAATTTCCCTTAATGACCTGTCGCGAAATCAGTTTCTTAAAATGTGGTAAATAAGTGATTTGGTGGCAAAATTTAATTATATTGATCAATAAGCATTTTTGATGCAAAGATAAATTATCTACCTTGCTTTGTTGGAATGATCTCCCTTGAGTTCGTTTTTAGAAGATCTAAATGATCAAAATTTGAATTCTGTTGTAAAAAACCTCTGACCCTCTAAAAATTTTTCTGCAAAAGAGGAATGGTCATTCTAAATGCAAGAGGATGGAAATAATATTGACCTGCATCTAAAACACAATCTTTTTGGATGATATTACTAAAATCCGCCACCAATTCCTGAAATAATGCCTATTTTCCGCTAAATGTCATGTGACATGTCACATGACCTGACAGAAGCACCTGACCGAGGCCTTGAAGTACTTGAGTATGTTAGGTATTGGTCTTTTTTAATGCTTTCTATTGTTAAATTATCTGACTTTTCCCCTTCTGCTTGGGAATTATTGTGCATAATTTGTGTTCCTCAATAAAATTGTGTTTATAAAACACAGCACATACAATGTCTAATCCTATGTGTACTGAGGTCTGCATATTGGATTTTACGAACACCAAAGAATGTTTTTTTAAATCCTGGACGCTGCCTCAATGACTTTCCATACGATGCCTATTGGGATGGAAAACCTTTGTTTAAACAAACAACTTAATCATGTTAATTTATTGCTTTCCTTTTGGTAGTTCCACATTTGTTAGTCTTCTCTTTGATGCTCGGCAATATTTTCATGCTCTGGTTTCATTTAACATTATTATTAATATTCAAGACATCACAGCAATTAGCAGTGTTTGACAGATGCAGGTCATCTGAAATGTATTTCTAATTAATACTGTCAATCCTCGAATTGGCACCTTCCGAAAATGTAACTAAGAAAGCTCCATTCCAAGTCAGTTAAATATTATCATCCAATGCATTTTTTCTTCAACTGCCAACAAATAATGGTCTGTTCATGCGTATGACTAAATGTGTTTGCTACAAATTTGCTCTGCTCATGTGTAATTGTAACCATCTCTGGTGAAAAATGGCAGAATGCTCCCCTGAGCTGTCAGAAAATGATTTAAATAAGAAAACAAATTTGGTGATTGAAAGATAAAACAATTTTTGAACTCGGTTATCGCAAAATATCATTATTTGTCAGTGTTTTGCAACCTCAGCCTTCAGCTTCAGCAAATAATTGATCTGTTCTCCATTTGCTCAACCTCGCCCAATAATTAATCATCCCTTTCCCTTTAGGTACACACATCTTGTGTACAATTTTTTTGTGTACATGCTTTGTATAAAACCAATCAATGCTGTAGATGTTTTAAAGCTTGGGACAAACAGCACCCATTTTTATTTCCTTCACACCAAGTCTCTTGCAATGTTTTCACAGCTTTACATGTACAACAACTGCAAATACTTTCCTATTTAAAAAAAAATACATCTTGTCAAAATATGCAACCACAACTTGTTAAATATCAGTAACATGACATTAAGACCTACTTTAAGACTCGGACATTTTTAATTGAGCAAACCACAAAACCATGACTACAGTCAGTGATCTTATTCTGATGTCGTCATCTTTTCACTGATGATGGTAATTTAAGTGACCTAGCTAACAGAGCAGCGGCAGCGACATCGACATTTCCATTTTTCCTTTGCAATTCTAAAATAGCTTCCTCCCTTGTGAATCCCATCTCAATTATCCTCTGAATGCTAGCTTCTGGAAAACTGGCCACACCCGTCCCAGACGAGGAACTGGAAACACTTGACGCTGATGAAGACTGTGTTGGAAGTGATTGAGAAGAAGATGAACTAGACACTCCTTGAGCAGCCTCCTTTGCTGATCTATCCATTGCTTCTGCAAGCTCCTTGTCTTCCATTTCAGCTAGTTGTTTGTCTTCGACCTCCATTTGTCCCCCTTCTTCACTAAATGCCAGACGATCAGTCACTGGCAGTTCAGACTCGGCTAGGAAGGGTGTTTCAGTTCCAGTAGTACCAATCCTCAGGACATTGTTTTTGAGGTCAATACAGCACTGAAGAGTGAAACACAACAAACATTGGCTTAAGTATGTTATTATATAGTTGCTGTGTTGTTAGCTATGTTGTTGTTTATGGTTGTATTGGCTAGTGATGTTACTTATATCAGTTTAACTTTCCTGGAAAAAAAATCCATGAAATTGAGCTTGTTCGTTAAATAGTGAAGTATTCATTATCATTCAATGCATTTTTTCCTTCCTTTTCACTGGCTGAGAGCCCACCATGTGACCTGCAAATAACTACCTGGAATTGCACATGAGTAAACTATTATTTTTATTATACATTCAACTCTCTAACTCTTTTCTGATTGGCCAAAAGCCTACATTGAATTTTCGAAATCAGCGCTTGTGACGTCATAACTGCAGATTATACAATAATCATATCAAGGTCACTGGTAATCATGTCAAGGTCACGGGTTATCATGTCATGTATGACCGCAGTGCATGATTTCCAAGGCTAATCATGTCGACTTCGCGCGATTCGTGTTGCTTGCCGTCAGTGAAGAAGCAGAAACTTTTGCGTTCAATAACTTTGCTTTCATATTTTAATCACTCTTAATAATATTATTTGTGATAACTGAGTTCAGTAATAATAATTATTATTAACAATTATTGGACAAGGTTGAGCAAAATATCGTGACTTGACGGTGACAAGCAGATTGATTATTTGCCAAAGCCCAAGGCTGAGGCAAATAATTGATCTGTGAGACACTGACAAATCACAACATTTTTGCGATAACCGAGTTCAATAATTGTTTTATCATTTGATTACCAGTTTTGTTTTCATATTTAAAGTGCCACTATGATCAAATTCTCGATACCCATTTTTTTACATTTTCCAACACAAAAGGTGTTTCCTTGATATCTTGGCAAATTTCAATCTATCACGAACAGTAGAACTCATGTTTTTCGGACCTTTATTTCCGACAGTTTACAGCCGCTAGTAATTTTCCTTATTCCAAGTCTTGAGTGAGAATTGAAGAAAATGACGTCATATTCTCAAAAATATCACACAGGTTGAAATTATAATAACAATTAATGTAGAAAATTGCACAAATTTTTGAGCCAAAGTTTTTGTTATTCTTTATGCGAATTGCTGTGCTAATTGTTATTATAATTTCAACCCGTGTGGTATTTTTGAGAATATGATGTCATTTTCTCCAAATCTCAGCCAAGACTTGGAACAAGGAAAATTAATGGCGGCCGTAAATTCTCGACAATAAAGGTCCAAAAACCGCGACTTCTAACGTTTGTAACAGATTGAAATTTGGCAAGAAATCTAGGAAAGACCTATTTTGTTCGAAACTGTAAAAAAATGGATATCGAGAATTTGGTCATAGTGGCACTCTAAATCGCTCTCTGACAGCTCCTCAAACCGATCTGCCATTTTTCACACAAGAGCGTGGTTTCAATTACGCATGAGCAAAATATTATTTGCAGCAAAACACATATAGACGGTACTACGCATGAGCAGACCATTATTTGTAAGCAATTATTTGCAGGCCACATGGTGGGCTCTCAGCCAATGAAAAGGAAGGAAAAATGCATCGAATGATATCATGATTTGTTAGTGTCTTGCAGATCAATTATTTGCCTCCACCTTTGGCTTCAGCAAATAATCGGTCTGCTTGTCACTGACAAATCATGATGTTTGGCTCAACCTCATCTAATGATAATTTTTTAATTGATTAATTAATTAATGTTAACAACACATCTTTTTAGCCTCATTAACTTGATATGTACCATAAACTACAGAATAATTATAATGAACATGTATTTACGCTGATTCATGCAATAAAAAAACTTATTAACATTATTGGTCATTAAATCAGAGCACATGTTTTAGTAATCATCACCTGAAATAATCACTTCACCTAAAATGATCACAACTTGCTTTTCTATGTCCTTTTGTGTGTTTTCTGGTTCCAAATTTTGTAAAACTAACATCTCACCTGGTGCCTTTTAAGCATATCTAACCCCAAAACAAGATCCATTGGCTGGTCCTCCATAACAGAGAAAGACGATGGCAAAAAGTCATTCTCTATCTGGATCTGAGCCACATGAACGCGTCCAACAATTTTCTGTGTTCCCACGCCCTTTGCAATTCCTGCCCACCGCTGATCCAGCAGCCGCATAACATGACACCTCTCAGCACATGCTACACTCATGAAGGTCATCTGGGCTCCTGAGTCAACAAAAGCTTTGACAGGGTGTCCATCCAGTTTACAGTTAATATAAAGCATGACCACCTTGCCAAAGGATTCTGGAGAGTACTCCATGGCTATCTCCATGTTCTGATTGACGTTTGACATGCGAATCTCCTCGGCAATTTGTTTTTGAGCCTCTAGGTCGAAAGGATCCGCGTTCATGGTGCGAATCCTCTGCATATCTCTGTCGGCCCTCTCTTGCCGTTGTCTTTGAAGCATTGATGCAAACTCTTGTAAATTTCCACTCAACAGTGCAGCAGCAAGCTCTGGATTTCTTTCTTTGAGTAGGGAAAGTTGGTGGGGATCAGCTAGGAACATGTCTCTAATGTACTCAGGACTGTCTGGGTCCACAGGTGTCTGCCTCGGCTGTCCTGAGCCTGCTTGATTACGGGCTGAATGGGGACGGGCTGATTGGGGACGGGATGAGCTGCTAGGTATTTGTACATTACCCCAGCTTAAACCACCAGTTGGAGCAGTCCCTAAAAATGAACAAAATACAAAGAAAATTATGAAAAATAAATTGAAAATGTTACTTCCACTTTCAAGGGATGGTTTCATGGCTTGGGACATGTGCAAGGCTGTAACATTAACCCGTTTGATTCCATTGTTTATGAAACAATCAAAGGTGAGCTAATGATTTTTGCAGAGATAGCTGTGCCCTAGAAGTACCTTGGTGCCACAGGTGATTACCTTTTGCCTTTGGGCGACTGAAAAACTATGAACTTTACCCAGGATTTCATGGTTAGGAACTTTGGGCTCCTCATAATTTTTCTCAAACCACAGCCTTGGGAGAATTTGACACTTATGGTATAAATACAGAAATATCTTCAGCAAAATTTCAGCAGCACTCATTTCTGCCTACCAAAATAATATTCTGTGATTCCCTGAACCACACAAGGTCCAGCAAGAAACCAAAAAGGCACTTTATAGCTTAGGCATGCACAAATTGCCCTTCTCCAAAAATCAAATGTAGTATATTAAGCATTTCACATCACAACTTTGTATCTATAGGTTTGTTTAGGTACAAAACGAATAAAGGGGGCAAGTTTCTAAAGAAACTGTGGTGCTGCATCAGTGGGAGTATTACAAGATAATTTGGTTTTATCAATTAACTGGGTTGATAATGTGAATTGTCCACCGTAAAGAGATTCGGAAGCTACGGTGGACAATTCACATTATCAACCCAGTTGATAAAACCAAATTATCTTGTTTAGGTACAGCTTCTTGAAAACCAGCCTTCCATGTAAAGTGCTTTTGATCATTTTAATGTTAAAAGGTGCTATATTAAGTAAATGGATTATTAATTATTAAATTATTACATGTCGCTGAAGTATACTGCAGTGTTTTAATTTACTCACTTATGGACACTTACTTATTACTTGCGACTTTTATGGTTGCTTAGCAACTAGTCTAGAAAAGCCATACTTAATTAATGTTATCCACAAGTCATGATCAGTTTAAAAACAACAGAACACATGCTAGTGTTGATTTATAGAAGTCTCTATTTGTATATGTGAACGCTATAAAGTAATACGTATATATGATTTCTGAAAACAAAGATCGCGACTGAATTGAATTGATGATGTCAGCAATTTCTATGTCGCACGTGTTAGTCATTCAATGGAAGGTTTACTCGCACGACATAACTTTAATTTATATTGCATAAAGCAACCTTGCCCGAAAAGTACATTGAAGATCAAAATCTTAAGTTCCATTCAACGGTAGCCCATTCATAGAAGACTTAAGCTTAACTCACTAGTTTTAAACAGGATCGGTCCAATTAAATTTTCGATGTTTTCGAGTCGAAAAACAATTTGACCATAACCTTAAATCTAGTACAAAATATAAACTAACTTATATGTTTACTTTAAGGCTAGGGTTACAACATACCTCGTAACTGAGCTGGAGGTTGTGTGGGCCGTAAAACACGCTGTATCAGGAGGACATCGCCATCTTTGATCCCATAACCATTCAACGTTTTCTTGTCATCGCCAAGTGGAACGCCGTTGTGAAAAATCACTATTTGGGACGGTTGAACTCCGCACTCAAATTCCAGCAGAGCTTTGAAGTTTTCGATCTCCAAATCTTCACTGACGTCGAGTCCGAATATCTGATCGCCCTCTAAAGTAGCTGTGATCTTCATCTTCTCACTGAAAAATTTGAATAAGTGCTATAGAACAACAGCTATTATCACAATTAAATAGTAAATGCTTTGTAATTCTGACAAAGCTTAGCGGAAATGAAGAACTGGTTCCCAGGTTCTTCTACGCATCGCCTATAGCATCGCAAGGGGTTATGGGATTGATAATTTGCGCTTGCAAAGTTACCTGGGGTTGATGCAGAAATCGGCTGCAAAAATATTATCTGGTTTTTTTTTTCTGCGGCCTTTCTTCTGTATTTTATAATTTCCGGCATCAAAGATGAGTTCTCACGGGGATTCTGGTCACAAGTAAGTACTATTTTCCTTCCAAAAAACGGGTAAATACAAAACTGCATTGGTTTGGAAAGCGTCTGTAAGCTTATATCTTATTTCTACGACCTCCAAATATTTAGTTGATGTTTCTTGATTGTATGTAGAAAATTGAATAGTTTTACTTTTGAAACAAGAGCCATATCTCGATGTTTTCTGATACTCAATGTTTCCAGCTCTTTGTCATTCTTCACTCTTGCTCTTGTGTCGAATTGAAGATGAAGCGTCACTGTCTCATTTTGCCTAGCAACACACTTGCCAAACTGTAGCTTTTTCGTTGTCTATAAATCTTTCCTTTTTTATCACTCGCCAGTTTCCTTTTGTACGAACTGAATGTTTCTTCTGATAGGATGCTTGTCTGTTTCAGGAAACCCCAAAATATAATTTTATCAAATTCTTATTTGATTGCGATACATTCACTTCAGTTATCGATAATTTTGTAACTTTTCTTTCAATTTCCTCCTTGGCGATGCATTGATATTTTAAGGAGAAGCTGCTTATTAATATTACTCTTTCATCCCCATAGTATACCTTCCAACAGTTACAATGTTCATAATTTATTCAATATATTCAACAACCAATTTTACTTTTTATCTCTGAAGAGATGACGAAGAAACTCCAGAGAAAAGTTTATGGCTCAATGCCCACCAAGATCCAGTTGCTGGACTCTACACGTTCTCCACGTCAATTTCCTTAGCTGATCTGAATGCCGACTCTGACCACAAGCTCCTTGTGGCTGATCTGGGCAGTGGAACGTTTGACATGAAGCTGAAGGTGTTTAAGGGTACCAGCCTGTTCATGGAGAGTGCTATTATTGATCTACCTACAGCTCTGGTAACATTCTACATGGACACAAACGATCCTCGCACCCCTGCCGTGGCAGTGGCTTCTGGTCCATTTATATATGTTTACAAGAACTTGAGGCCATACTTCAAATTCACTCTACCACCTCTGGATGTAAATGCTGTGGAGCAAGATCTCTGGAACCAGGCTAAGGAAGACAAGATTGATATTCATGTCCTCACAGAGATGTTGGAAAGTTTAAAAAATGAAGGCAGTGAAGGTCTGCTTACTGTTCGCTCACTAAAGTTGCTGTCCCTTCCACCAGAAGAATTGGAAGCTTTTGCCAGCATCCACAAACATGCTCCTTTGAAGAGACAGACGGTGATCACATGCATGGGAACGATGAAGAAGAGCATGGCTGATGATGACGCTGTAAGTTGTCTTGTAATTGGCACAGAGAGTAAGGATGTCTTCGTTCTTGACCCTGAAGCTTTTACTGTTCTTGTAAGAATGAGCGTTCCTAGTGTACCAGTGTTCATCTCAGTCAATGGTTTGTTTGATGTTGAGTTCCGCATTGTTGTTGCTTGCCGTGATGGTAAGGTGTACACACTTAAAAGAGGCAGCAAGTTGGCTAAGGCTTGCATCGAACTAGGAGCACAAGCAGCTGGTTTGGAACGCACTGGAAAGAGCATCATAGTCGGGTGTATGGATAACACTTTAGTTTGCTATTCTACTAAAGGTAAGAAGCTGTGGACGGTTTATCTTCCCACCAACATCACAACAATGAGTCTCATGGATCACAAAGCAAGGGGCTTCAAGGCTGTGATGGTGGCCTTGAGCAATGGTGAAGTCAGGATCTACAAAGAGAAGTATCTCATCAACACAATCAAAATGCCAGATGCAGTCACAGCTATGAAGTTTGGTCGCTTTGGTCGGGAAGACAGCGCCTTGATTCTAATCACAAAAAGTGGAGGTCTGTATGTGAAGATACTAAAGAGGACTGCAACCTTTGAAGGGAAGGATTTGACCCCTGGTCCACCCCCTGCCCAATCCATCAAGCTCAACGTTCCTAAAAAGACCAAGCTGTTTGTTGATCAGACTCTGCGTGAGCGAGACAGTGCTGGAAGCATGCACAGAATGTTTCAGCATGACCTTTACCTTCTTCGCCTTATGGCTGCAAGAGCATATGTCAGCTCTCTACAAAAGAGCTTAAACCCCATTTCATCCTCAACCACAGAACCTCTGAAGCTGTCAGCGCATGTTCATGGTATCGGGCCGGCCTTCAAGTTGACAGTGAACTTACAGAACATTTCATCCAGTGTGCCATCAACAAATTTGCTCATTACCTTCCAGTTTGATGACTCACTGTATGCGCTGTCCAAGCCTTGTATCACAGTTCCACTGCTAGTGCCTGGGTTAATGTACACTTACGAAACACTGGTGGAATGCATCAGCGACAAAGGGATCTCTGATTCCATCAAAGTATTTGTCTTGCATCAGGGCAATAGCATCCCTGTGATCACTGCTGTCATTAATATGCCAGTTAGTGAGGCTTTAGTAATTGTGTAGCAAAACCTGAATTTGTTTGTAAAACCATAAGTTTCCTTCATGGTCTGCATGTAGTTTGTTGTTTCTGTTGGTGCCTAGACTGGTACACTGTAGGAGCTCACAAGCCACCAAGCTGGATTCAGAACTGGGAAAAAGTCACTTTTCCTGCCTGATTCACTAATCCAGGTTCTCTGGCTAATGGCTGCCCATTCTGTGAAATGAAGATTTTTGTACATTTGAAAGATGCATGCGAGAAAGCTACCCATATGTATTTGTACAGTCATTTGCTTATCATTCTGTAGAGCTCTACATTGTTCATATGTATTTATCTTGGATCCACTGGCTCGTTTTTAAGTTTATTTCCCAGTGGAGTTATTAGCTCAGCCTGGCTTTTGAATAATATTGGTGTTTATCTATTAGTGATAATTTGTCAAAAAGAATGATGATTGAGTAATGCAAGTTGCTGTAAAAAAAGTATTACCGGTGATGTAAATACATAATTAATGTACTGTACAATAACCAGAAACCAAGAGGATGAAGGTTCCCTGCACTACTATTCATGTGTAGTGTTCAGTTCACTTGAGAGAACTTTTGTATGGTAAAGATACAAATTTGTCATAACTATCCTGGTTAAATGATAAATTAAAATAAATGCTTGAAATGGTTATGTAAAAAGTATGGTCTGATGTGGTAAAGGTTTGGAGTGGAGTATGATTGAGGACACAATTTGGTGACATGCGTATTCCCCATGTAAATTTCAAAGCTTTTCATGTCAATATTTTTGAAGGTCAAGTCATCTCTTTCCTCATAATTTTTTGGGGCCTTGTTGTTGTATGTCAAAATCGTACAATTACAGGGCCTCTGTAGTTCATGAATGCAGCAAAAAGTATGGTATGCTCAGAATGTCCTCAACCAACTACAGTGTATAATAATTATTGATATTATCATTTTCAATAATAACTGGACAATGAAGAGCTTGGTCACCTTAGCATTGTCTGCATGTTATGTAAATAAACAATAGCCAATAAAGATTTGAAACCAAAAAATTAACAAATTACCTGACTATTCAACACATACATTACAGTTATTACAACTGTACATGCATTTTGGACAGCATATATCAACTTGAGGTCTGGACATGTACACACGACCCAGGTCAAGAGACCAACTAAGCTAGGTTAATAAGATGTTTACTATAATTATGGTGCAAACAAGAAAAATTTAATTTGTTTAATGAAACTTATAGTTTGTACTGGCTGACCATTTTTCTTGTGAACGGTGATGAACAGAACTCAAATCTGCCAAAGTTTACTAGTCCTCTTACATTTTTTTTCTCATCAGGCTTTTTCGCACTTCCATTTAGAAGAAAATAGTCAATATCTTTGTATTTTAATTTGCAACTTTTCCTCCGCACAATGTAAACCAGTTTATATAGATGCCGGTCCAGGTGGGAAAATCTAGACCGTGGTCAATATCGATTTCCGGCATTCGGTAGTTCCCAGCCCTTGTGAGACACCACCTTATAAGAACAGACAATAATGACTAGGTAGGGAATGAATTATTTGAAGAAAGGGAAGTAAAAAACTGCATTAGGATTTTGATGGAGAACCCACCTCAGCTTTTTTATTTTCGCTGTTTTTCACAGTATCGCTGCAAAAATATCTAAGTCCATGTAATTATTTACAGAAAATTAGCAGAGGCTGAACATCTGGGATCTGAGAACACCATCATCCGCTAAAAAATAGGCGGCAAGATTGCCTATAACCCCATACATTTATTATGCATATGTTGTAGGTCAAAATGAAATTCAGGTTAAAATGGATTCCTTTATCTCTTAACCCTAACTATTCATGGATCGTGAATAATTAGGGTTAGAAGACAAAGAAAATGGAGAATCAAACTAGGTTAAAATCATTTTAGCCTGAATTTCATTTTGACCTACAACACATACTCTGCATTGTGGGCCTGGAAACCAAAAGGTTTCGTTTTGAGCGGCTACTAAGTCTTCCAACATGGCGACCGGAGGAGCTCCGTCAGCTCAACCTTCTGCGACAGAAGAAGACGCGACAGAACTACAGTTTCCGAAAGGTTTGGAATAATCTTTGAAGCTTTTTCTTAACGAAAGAAATGTTGAGAATGTTGAAAGTGAAAACTGAAGTGTGAAATGCTTTTGCCACAAAAAAAGTGGGACTATAAACTACTCCTTGGAGTTGAGAAGTCAAAATTATTGAGGACAAAAAGCACGACATGATGTCTTTGAAACCTTACGCCGATGTCGAAAATACGCTATTGTAACTGAACAAAGCGTAGATTTGAATTAATTGCGTAGGAGATTATCAAAAGTTGAAACGGGTTTGAATGTTTGTCTTGTTTTTGCCGGGTGGCCAACTTACTTGCCTGACAGACGAATTGATTGACAAAAGACAAAGTATATCGTGAGATTAAATCTCCTTAAGCTTACAAATAGCAGGAACTGTTCATGAATAAACTTTTATGCGATATTTCTAGCTTGCTACACGTTTTTACACCGAAAACGACTACTTTGCTTTACTAGTTGGGTTCATCTGTACAGTGATCTAGAAACAGATGGGACAGGAAAATATGTTGGGGTTGACCTACACAGGAAAATCGGGTTGTGAATCACGCATTTGAATACAGGGTCTAAAATCATACGAGATGATCTTGCTAGACCTGAGAATCATTAGGTGGATTGGATTATGAGATTTAAAGCTTGGAAAATTTTCTCTGGAATCAACTGTGATGATAGGAGTGGTTCTTTTGAATCAAGTGTTATGATTTTATCGACAGTTAGCAATCATCCGTGGAATCATAACCCGAGAGTGACCGCAAAGGTAGTGACCTCTTGTTTGTCCACTGCAGTCGCAAGATATTAATTTAGCCCACCCAAAAGCAATGGGAAAGTCTGCCTTTGTAATTTTTGAAAACTATTTATAACAGAACATGACACAGGATAACAGTACTTCCATGTTCGATCGACCGATCCGTTTCATGTTGTTGTATAGAGGAGGGGGATTGGTGCGAGCTTAGTGACCTTACAAGTAACTTGACAAATATTGATATCTTCGCTTAATTCAAGACTTAAACTTTTGGTAAGCTATTTTATAGGAAAATTCATTACCTGACGAGGGAATTCCGCGATATCGGTTTTCAAGTGCAATTTAACGCGAAATTCACGAGTCAGGTACTGAATTTTCCTTGAATCGCATAATTGAATAAAATTGTAGAAAAAAACATTGTAGAAAAACTTTTTTGTAGTTGTTGTGTTACAATTTGACGGCAGTTGTTACGTGGATGTGAAACAATATCACTTAGCCTCGTTTCCAACTCGCAATTTCACGCTAAATACCTCACTTCGTAAACCAATCAGAATGCAAGATTTTATTCAAACGTTTAAATGAACAATCATACCACAATCGCTACTAATCTTGCAATCTGATTGGCTAATTTGCTGTTTTCTGTACTCTTGTCGACAATGATACGCATCATCGCAGTGGTCAAAACTTGTCATGGTCCACAACATTTTGACCACTGTGGCGATACAATCACTCCTTGTCGAAAAGAGTACAGACAACGCTATACCGCATTCAATTTCTTAACTTCAATTGCTTTACCAAAAAGAGGGCCATAAAAATAAAACCCAAATTTATTATAAAAAAAATGCACTACAGAAGGCAAAAATAACAGTTTTCTGGTGAAATACAGTTGGGTTGTGATTCCCCAGATGATTTTGTGCTTGTCAATAAACCATAACCATAATTTTTGCACAAGTATTGATAAGGTTATGATTCCAGAGATGATGTCCTCAAGCTTTCAAGTATCAGCATGATAATTTAATAGGTTACACAATTGGGGTGATGATTCCACAGATGGTTTGATGAAGTCTTGCAACATCAAGGCCTTGATTCCTTATACTTAAATAATGTTCTGATCATTTCATGAAGCCTGGGTAAACCAGAGTAATGATTCCCCAAGCCCACACATTGAACACTGGAGTCATAATAGGTGATTCATGAGAACGAATTCCTGTGCTAACCAAAAAGAGCATATGCTCTGAACAAAAAAGTGACCGTGTAAACAAAAGAGGGAGGGGTACAGACCAGCTGAGGTGGGATGGAAGATCAGGACAATCCAAGGAATATCAAATCTTCAGTCCTTATCCATAACTCAAAAAAACTAACTTAAACAGGACACTAGCTAGAATCGCATAGCTAAAGGTAAACTCGCGGTCTGATTGGCTACCGATGAGAGGGTATTTAGCGTGGAATTGCACTTGTGCATAAAGGGATATTGCTGACGTGAGTCGCGAGCAAAAATTAATTGTTGCGAGTTGCGAGCGTGAAAACAAAAATGCAACTCGTGGTACGAAAATATCACCTTGGAAATGAACAAATTTACAGAAAATGAATGCCTGCCAAATTTTGAACTGAAATTTAAATTTTTAGAAGATTTCAGGAAACCACTCACACTCAAAAGTACGAGAAAACGCATAGAAGAAAAAAACAAAATGGCAGAGACGAGGAAAGAAAGCCAAACGACAGTTCTTGCCGAGGAAAACCAAACAAGCGTCGGGAAAGAAAACCAAACAGGTGTCAATGCCGAAAAAGGTCAAGCATTTATTCCGGAGAACCAAACCATTGTAACCTACACAGAAGACGAACTGGCCTCTTTTAGAGACAACATGGTTTTGAAAAACACTAAAAAAAGCACGAGTACATCCGTACGCCGTTTGCAGTCTTGGTTCAAGGAAAAACACGGCAAACAAATAAATCTTGATGCAATTTCGAAGCAAGAAGCACCGCAACTTCTGAAGCACTTCTTTCTAGAGATAAGGCAGACGACGAAAGAAAACAAAGGCAAGGAATATGAACCAGGAACATTACAAACTTACCGAAATGGTTTACGAAGGTAC
>OZ026598.1:4144770-4212270 GCA_964020085.1 Micromussa lordhowensis
GAACACGTGACTTCAGGCTTGACTCATCTCGCTTGTTTTACCTCTGTAAATGTAAGTTAGTAGCTCGTACAAAATGCTGGAAAGGAGCATTTTGCATGGACTACGAAGTTAAATTTACAGAGGTAAAACAAGTGAAATAAGTGAAGCCTGAACTCACACGTTCCTGAATCTACGTCACAATTCTGAGCATGTTGATGCTGTGATCAGCGGCATGGGTTGACCGCAAGAGAATAGGATTTTCAGGTTTTTAAAAATTCATTAAAAAATCGCGTACTATCCAAACCGAAAAATTTTTTCGCACAAGTTCATTGCATGAAACATAAAAAGATGGGAAAATTAAAAATTTTGATGATATGAGCACTTAAAACTGAGAAAAACAAGATGTGGTTGTCGTTTCTGAACATTGTGCATTTATATCTCTTGTTGTAGTTTGCTTGGTAAGAAGAAACTCCATAAGTTTGAGCTGGCGTGTTTGGCTAACTTGTGTCCAGAGACAGCTGAGGAGGCCAAGGCTTTGATTCCAAGGTGAGACTCGTTTCTCATTGCCATCAATTAACTCTTTTTTCATGTGACTTGTTCCTCCTGGAGCAATAGACCATTTCCAAGTTACCTTGTGCCTCTGTTTCAACACAAGTCATGCTGCAAAACTTTTCATATGAAAACAGAGGTTTCATTAAGGGCCTGGCACCAGTCAAATTGACCGACTGTGAGGACAATTTTGCCCGGCTGACGATTTTGACCAACTAGCAGGAAGTTTTTCTAATAAGAAAGTTCAGTTCAAACAGTTTTGCCCAACTGTGAAAACCAGTTTCCCTCCTGCTGAAAACATTAATGAAACCCCTGATGAAAATGAGTTTGATTTGCATGAAAATGAACCTGTAGGCACAACACATTTCCACTTGAATGGTTTCGCGCAAACACTTGTTTTGACAAAAAACTCGTTTTGAGGCAAAAGGCAACTCGGAAAGGGCCTAGATTACATGTATATTCATTTCTTTTGCAGCCTGGAGGGTAGATTTGAAGATGATGACCTTCAGCAATTACTTGATGATATTCAGACGCATAGGAGTTTCCAGTACTAACCCCAATGCCATCCATTGCCAGAGAGCACTTATCTTCTAAAATCAAGTTTGTAACATCAAGACTGGCACCTGTTGTTACACTAGGGTTCATCACACTGCAAGACTTTATCCAAGTCAAGCTGGGACTTTTCAGTTTCTCATTTGAGAACAATGCAGTAGTCTACTGTAAATCTCTGCATTGACACAAGAGCATTGTTGTGAGAATTAGTGTTTTATTCATTGGTAATAGTATCCTGTGAGGCGTAGAAACTGGAAAAATATTTGTTTTTCATCAGAACTGTCTGCTCTGCACATTTTCATTTATTCTCCTTGAATTACTTCAAGATATTCTTTTTATTTAAACGTACGTGCAAGAGAGTGCAAGAGCCCATCTAGTCCATCTAGAAGACATAAACCTAAACTTTAAAATTAATACAACATATCATGATCAAGATGACATAAGCTATGTGAAGATAAAACCCATTGCTGAGGAACAATGAGAAAGAAAACTGAAATATGTCAATACTTCTCCCATCATAAACTAGAGAGTGTTATTTTATCACTTTGTCAGGAAATTCTGATTCCAAAGTTAGAATTATTCTTCCAATAAAAACTTTGATATCTGTTTATTTTCCTAAGGTATAACTGTAACGGTATGTTAACCAGTGAGTTGGTTACATATCTCAGCCAGTCATTGTTGGGCATTACTGTGCCGATCCTGAGGCCATGAAAGTAGAGTGGTCTGATCAAAGTGAAGATGGACCTTTCTTTGTTCCAGTAAGGAAATGTTTTTTTTTTTTTATGGGGCCCTGGTGTGGAGATTGTGAATGGGGGGGGGGGAGGGAAGGGATTTTAGGGAAGTGAGCTGCTCTTAGACCAGCTACTGGCTTGTCATCCTAATAAAGTTTCAATGCTTTCTCTCTCTCTGTAGTGTTAGATGGTATTATTCTCAAACTGCCCTTGGCTTCCGTGCAATACTGAGTCACACAACAAACAAATAACAGTTTTTGAAAACAACAACAATTTGTTTTGCTAGTTACAAGAACTGCTCATTGAGACTCAAGTGAGAAGCAATAAAATGGTTGCACAAGAATTGGGGGCGTGGCAAGAGTAGCAGTAGTAATGTATTTTTAAACTGCTGAGCAATTTGCAAGAATCATGTCATTGATGGAGGCAAACAAATAGCTGTAGTAGATAGACAGACTGACAGATAGATAGATAAACAGACAAATAGAAAGTCACTTATTTTCCTGGTCATGGAGTGTACTAGATAAGCTTACGCCATAAATATAGCAAATGTATTGACTGCTTGTGTCTGCTTAAAAAGTTGATCCACATTGGACACAAACCAACCATACATTTGCTATATTTTATGTACACAAAGCCATTAAAATTTATGCCTGTTAACACGAGTAAAATGACGCAACTGTGGAAATCCACTCGAGTGGCTTCTTGGCTATGCAGCCCAGGGGTGGACTCCGACATAAATAGGACGGCAGTGCTTGCCGTACCTTTTAGGGGTTTAAAAAGCACTGTTTGGTACCTCAGGGTGTTCAACCTCAAAAGATCCAGAGTAGGAGCCTTCATGGTACCTTTAAGGGTATTGAGCCCCAAAAAATATGACAGGAGGTACTTGACAATCAACTGATTTTCAACATCGTCTCATTTACACCTGGTCTCTTCTGCAGCTTTTCTTGGGATGTCACACAACCCTGCCCATAAAAACGTCTAGGGAGGAGACCAATTTACACCAGGAATTCATTTTAGAATTGGTACCTCTTAGGGGTGAAAAAAAAAATCAGGCCACGCCCACAAAAGAGCATCTTGGTACATCATAGGAGTTCTTTCAGAAATTTCCGATGAACACCCTTGTCCTTTTTGTATAGGAGTCGGTCCCCCCCCCCCCCAGATATGCAGCTACACGGTTGCCAGAGTGAATAAGACCTCATTTCTGACCTTATAATCTCTGCTATACCGTGGTGTGAAGACATACTGAATCACGTTTTTTTTAACAACAGGGAGAGCTATGTAGCTAACCCGGATTTCCAAAGAGCGGGAAAAAGACGTCAAGGGCTTGAAAAATGAACAAAATTGACCACCATAAGAGGAAACCTATTTTATTGTTGCTCATAAGTCTTGTCTTGTCTTGTCTATCTTATATTCCTCCAGTCCACTTCGGCAAAGCTCTTGGGGGTGTGTGTGCGTTGAAAGTGTCGAGGAGGACTGGTTATAGGAATTTGCCAGCCGTGGTTTAAAGCATTGTTGGCCGACATAATGGCGCCTTCTGCGTAGCCCCGGTAGGGATGGTATGCGCTGCCAACAACATAAATCTGCTCTCCTGGGAAAGGTCTTTTAGCCCAGTCAGTGACTTGTTTCATAGAAACACGGCTCCCCGGCTTCTGTAGATACCTTCAGAGAAAGCAAAATATTCGCTACTTCTCAATATCATTCTTAAGAGTTTTAAGAGATTCATTAGAGATTCGTAAACATATATATGGAGCTGAAAGTAATGTAAGCTGAAACCTCGTGTAAGAAAAAGATTAAGAAAAAGAACTATAGATTTAGTTCGATTCAGGCCAGAGGCTCCCAGAAAATTCATAAAGAAAGAAGATAAGTCCACGATTAATCCATGTTGTATAATCATCTGAATGTTGGAATGTTGCAATGAAAGAACATAAACAAGTCAGGCGTTTCGTAAATAAATATTTTTTTTGCAACTGTGATATTAGTATTTAGGAAAACAGTTCATTACCAAGCTCCTTCGTTCCAGTACTGATAGACAGTGCTCAGAGGTTTTGGAATTTTCCGGTTAAACTTGTACTCTAAAGCACGATGAATTTCTTGATCCACGATATGTTTAGGTAGCTTGAGGATCTCGCCCCATTTCTCGCCACACGCGCCATCTTTGTACGACACGTGGAGAACTGCTTCGCCATTTTGTCCACGTCCACTAACATAAAAGAAAAGTGGTTTCGTTTAATTTATGCATAAAATGGTTATGATAGGAAGTGACAGTTCTTGTTCTTGGAATTTGTTGTTATCAACGGAGCGAAAGATTGAATTGTTGACGTCAGGTTTTTCCCACTGTAATCTATTTTCAGTTCAAGGGAAAGCAACTTTACGTCGAATGTTCCGACTTCTTTAGCGCATGAAGGAAATAAATTAAAGAGTTAAGGGACCCACCTATGAGGTAACGACCATCCAAGACAGTCGCTGTTTGATAAGAACCTCTCCATGGGATGAAGCTTGTCTTTCGGGTTCACAATTTCGTCCCACCACGCCCTAGGATAAACCGCTGCTCCTTTGAAGGCCGGCCGTGGGAGAATAGACTGAAAAGCATTCTCGCGCTGAATCCGTTCAGCCACGCTGCCAGAGACTTTTCCGAACGAGCCAGGTGGCGCTGCAATCACAAGCTTTCCAACTTTAACTTCATGCTTTGGAGTCTTGAGAACAAACAGATTTGCCTGTTTGTTTATTGAAAGAATCTTGTAGTCGCCACCCGTGTATATCTTTGCTCCCAGACTCTTAGCGGATTTGGCCACGGCTTCCACGAACGCGGACATTCCTTTGAGAGGTCGGATCTCTTTGCCGGAGAGTTTAGCCAGTTGTTCGTAGTACTCCACCACGCCTTCAGGGCTGCCCTTCAGGTCGCCGTCGTAGCCGAAGACGTCAAAGTAAAACCTGGATCCTTCCGGCGTCAGAAAGTGGTGCTGGAACGTTTCAAACGTGGCGAAGTTGTGGATTTGGGCGAGGTGTTCTTTCTTGAGGAGAAATTCCAGCATCTGTGAGCAGGTCATGTCCCTGAATTTACCCAGAGTTAAAGCTGGAAAGTATTTCCTTTTGATTTCATGCTGGTCTCGTGAAAAGCCACCTCTGGTCTCTGTCCGAGGACTCGAGTAAAAGTTCCATTCTTTGTAAGGAATGTTTAGCCTCGAGAGGATATTCCTGAAAGAAATAAAACACAAATTTTATTTTATGCATCACTACTCTACTTCTGTTGGCGGAATAGTAATTGGCTTTTAACCAATCAAAAACCATTGCAAGTTGTGACATTGATTCCCCAGGAAGGGGGGAAACTGGACATTCAGATAAACTCCAAATAAATAAAATAAATCTAACAGCGATGTCTTAGGAATCCCAAAGTGCAACATGACAATTCATGTTTCAGCGATTTCGTAATTTCTTATTCAGCCAGTACAGCAACGATTTCACATATTCAAAGACTCAATAAAATCGTTGTTTGTTTTCAACCCTTTGTTTCTGGAGCTGCTCTACATATGTTGCGAATCGGACACTGAATTTTGCCTCTAAAGGAAGACACCTGTTACCTCATGTTGTAATGAACCATGTCAACTCTCCAAGCTCCAAGACCTGAACATCAAGCAAAATAATTCACATTAAACACCCTCTTAATTAAAACAGTGTCTCCTGCAAACGCTATGGAAAAGGGTCGACAAAAATTTGACTGACGCGACCTCTAGAAGATGACGTTTCTCAATCACGTGACAAATTATGGAGTGCTTTTATATCATACCGTTTATGATTGGACAAAAATTTTATTGTGGCCGCGATCGGAAAAATTTCGGGTGGTTTATCAAGTCATGCCGAAAGCAGTTATCGTATCTCCTAATAAGAATTACTTACACATGTACTTAACAATTATCCTGCCAAATCGCGCGGAATATCGTCTGATACTTAGCCGACGAGGCCGTAGGCCGAGTCGGCTAGAATCAGATGATATTACGCGAGATTGAGCAGGATAATTGTTTTATTATTCAACAAATTGATAACAAAACAGAACTAGATCTAAATCTCTCTGTCCACATTTTCTCATTTCACTTTTTATTCCCACGTACGAAGTTACCATCGAGAGCATCATGACCATATTTGGATATTGTTATAATTTGTTGAATAATAAATAACGATATTCGTAATTTATTTTGAGCTCTTCTACTCCTTCCACTGACTGGCGTAGTCCTGTTGAATTCTAAGTCGTATTATTGTGTTCCTGTATGGCCAGCGTATGTTTTACTCTCATATTATCTGTCTTCGCGCAGAAATGTAAATGGCTGGCGGCAAATTGTGGGGGTAACCTGAAAAATACTAGAGGGTGAGGGGGGGGGGGGGGGGGCTAACCAGGTATGGACTAGCATCCTATCTAGGGGAGAAGAATTGCATACTACAGAAATTGGAGTGAAGTAATGGCGATTATGAGATTTGCATTCCATCGGTCAAGGAACAAGTAAAATCTCTGTCTGCTTTCACCTAAGTCGAGTTTTATTCTAATGAAACTAAATTAATCTTATTCACCGTTAATGATGCATAACGCGTCCAAACTAAAATATATTTACTTTCTCAACGGAACTTCATGGGCAACTTCTTCATTAATTACCACAGAGAAAGACTGTTAAGACATATAACTGCAGAAAAGTGTTACTTTAAAAGTTCTTAAACCAACCTACTGTTTCGTCAAGCACTTGAGGAAAGACGTAATCGTAGATTCTTCCACCAAGGCGAGTATCTCTTTCAAAAACACACACTTTGGTCTCTTTCTTGTGTCTCAGGAGTGATTCAGCCATGTACAGCCCGGCGAGACCTCCACCCACAACACCTACGTCACAATCCATTGGGGTCTCGCCAACCCCACCGCCTCCACCCCCTCCGCCATCACCTGTTCAATTTGAGAAAGACAAGATATAACAAATTACATTTTACGATAACTGCACAAATTCTAGCGCGCTCATTGGCTAATTTTCATTGTCAATAAGTGGACAGACACATGAATTTATAATTTATGCGATGCGTAAACGAGCAAGAGCAGACAATTTGACAATTTTTTTATCGTAAAAAAAACAAATTGACACAAGTTTCTCATGCATCTGTCCTGTTATTGACAATGAATGTCGTCATAACAATACCAAAGGAGTTTGCGGATCCGGCTATCGCCTCCAACCTCGTTCCCAGGCTCTCTCTAAGACTCTGTATCGTCTCGTGGATGCAATGCTATGACGAAATTCACGATCAATAATAGGACAGACGCATGAAAAAACTGACGTCAATCTGTTAAATAAAATTACAAAAAGTCTACAAGACGTTTTAAATTTGACATCGATCGCAACCTTGTGCAAGTGTAACCCATTACATTTATAAGATCGTATTTTCATAGCACTTTGCTATTTTGGTCTCCATCAATAAAAATGAGTCCTTTAGGTTTGGCTAACCCAGATCGACCAGCGTCAAACCGAGTGAGATCGGGGTACTAGATTAATGTATAGACAACTATCTTAACGAGCTATGGCGGTAAAGAAATTAAATATAGTTAATTGTCGAAAGTATTAGTAAACTAAAATTCCTGAGACAATTGTTTCAAAATAAAACTATCAACACTTACAAAGCCCACAAGTCTTCTGGCAAGCCTGTTTGATGCTATAGTTGGTAGCACATAATCCCTTGTAATGTTTGCAAAATGTCGAACCATTCAGATCCTTGCATTCTGAAGAGCAAGAAGCTAACATGACGAGTAATCAAAAAGAGTACGGCCAGGGTCAGTGTCATACTTAGGTCCTCGCCCGAAGTGAAAATCATGTCACTACCTTAGTTGACCCCACGGGGTGGGGGGGGGGGGGAGTGGGAAGGGGGGGGGCTCCGATATAAAAAAGGACAGAGGTGCTCGTCGTAACTTTAAGGGGTTAAAAACGTGGATTTGGTACCTAGCTCGTAATGGGGTTCACAGCGGGCGCTTTTGCAATACCTTTTAGGATATTGAGCCGGAATGATTTGACGGGAAATAATGTGCTGTTTTAGAATTAGTACCTCTTAGGAGGGGAAAATATTTCAATCCACCCCCACAAAACAGGATCTTGGTACCTCTCAGGGGTTCTTTTCAAAAGTTCCGAGGAGCATCCTCGTCCTTATATGGGAGTCCCCTTGGGCTTCTTCTATAATCCTCTCCCTCTCTTATGGAAGTGGGACGGCTGGTCCAGGGAAAAACTAGCAAAACAACAAAAACAACACAAACAAACAAACAAACAACACAGGCAAGCAAAGAGAAACAAAAAGCAAAACCTTCAGTGTGTGATGCACTCCAGGTCCTCAGTTTCCCAAACTAAGTTATGTATGAACGATGTATTGTCATTTCATCAGTTGAAGACGCTCGCAATTAAGGTTTTTCAGATTTCAGAACCATCGTCGAATGTAGCCAAGAGAGCCAGCGTTTTTAAGTGTTTAAGTGGATTGAACAATGGAAATCATTCTGATTGTCTTATTGGGCACTTTTTAGATGTTATGAACTATGCTAAGGTCTGCTAAAATTAAATTTTGAAATACTCAAATGATTTTCTACATAATTTTAATTTTTTTATGGTTACCAAAACTGAGCCGATTGAATTATGAGTCAACTCTAGCCGGCCACTAAAGGCAAGCTGCCCATACTCTGTATTTAACATCGTAACTCTTTTGAAATACATGTGGAACCCCACCCTTTACGAACATCTCGCAACTGAAGCCATTTTCCTGACGTTTATTCCCAAAGAAACGATTGATCGGCCATTAATCACCCCGTTTACATGACTGTAGTCGTATGTCAGAGAAGTGGTTGTATTAACGGGGTTCCGACTGGATTATATTATAAGTTAAAGCTAAGTGAAATAGAAAAAGTCGACCGCCTCCTGGTTAGCTTTGACCGCCTCCTGGTTAGCTCAGTTGGTAGAGCGCCAGTCTGCTGTGCGGAAGGTCGAGGGTTCGAGCCCCAGACCGGACCAACACTCAGGGTCTTAAAATAACTGAGGAGAATGTGCTGCCTTTGTAAATTCATCTGCAAATGGTTAGATGTTCAGGTCTTCTCGGATAAGGACTATAAACCGTAGGCCCCGTCTCCTACATCTTCAATGTTACATGGTTAGCAGGGGACGTTAAAGAACCCACACACTTATCGAAAAGAGTAGGGCACGCAGCTCCCGGTGTTGTGGTCTGGCCTTGTCTCATGGGTTGGTGCTTTACATAGGGATAACCTCATGCACCTTTCCCCCTTGGACAGAGTTGTCCAAGAAAAATGACTATGACTATAGTAACTTCATTTCAAACATGAAAGCTGCAATCTCAACACTTGAATGGTCGAAAAGAAGCAGTGGTTTAGGCCTTTCAAATTTTGCATTTGTACCAAACTGAGAATCAAATTTTTAAAAAAGACCAAAGAGGAAGGTTACCTTGCGATAATGCAATTCCGAGGAAACCAAGAATGATACCAAGATACGCCTTCCTCATTTCGATAGGCAGCAGAAACAGAAAGTGATCGTTGCTTGCTGCTAACATTGAACTATGTCTCACCTTCTGCCAGTACATATGCTGCAGCTGAACATTGGGCAGTGTCTTCACTTGATAAATAACGTAACCACGTGTATTTGACTAGGCGCAACACATGTTTGTGGTTAAGACATTCCATGAGAGTTATACGACAAGCCCTGTCGACCAAGGAACCCCACTGAGTAAACGCAGTTTTACCGTGTGTTTTTGACGTAGGCAAAGTTTGCGCAGATGTTCGAAGGAAACTAACAGAAAAGTTGTACTTCTAAGTATAAGCTACCTTCGAGTGCGTCTACTAGAGAAAAGAATAAAACTGTCGTAAAGTTTAATTGGGAAAAGTATCGTTCTCTCTGCAATTTGTTCTCACTTGAGACGTCTTTAACACCTCCACTAGAATGAGGGTCAAGATCACGATTCTCGGAAAATAAAAAAGGTCCTTTCACAGTTCACGACCGTGAATAGGCATTTCACATTCACGAATGGAATGAAATATTTTTCAAACTAGCTTACAAAATTAATGAGCTTTTGAAACTTTAAATCGAAAGCTCAGCATCGTACGACATCTCCATTTCTTCAGATCTTTTTTCCCTCGTTCAGCTGAAGGAAAACCGCCTCATAACAAAGACTACTGATTGCATAGGAAGAGATGGCTTTCACGGTTACATAGTGTTTATCGCGTAGAAAGCATAATCAAGCAGTTTACGGCGAAATAATTCAACGTTTATTTCTAATTGCACGGAAAAATACTTTAATCGGAAAATCGCTGTTCATGGCTGGTAACGAAATCATGATTCACGAGAAAATGCTAGCCACGTCACATTTCACGGGGAAAAAATGAAAAGCAGATGTCTTTACTGGCTTATTGGTTTTAGTAACAACTTCATTTTACACACGATTTAGGTGGGCTCGCACCGCGAATTGTGAAAATTCATATAATACGGAACAGAGAGAAAATTTATTTCTGACTATTTTTGTAGCGTAACGGAGGCGTCATGGCGTGGTGGATTTGCATTTCAAATTTTTAAATTTATAAATCCATTTATAAGTCCGTGGTTCTTTAAAAAGATTCGGTAATTGATAACATCAATTTTTGTGACCATTTGTGGTAACGCACGTTAACTCAAAGCTTTCATTTAAAAATGGTTTAAGTATAAAAAATTAGCCAGCAAAGGATAAGAGCGCGTTGGTGGTATAGTGGTGAGCATAGCTGCCTTCCAAGCAGTTGACCCGGGTTCGATTCCCGGCCAACGCACGTTGTTTTTCTTTTTCTCTTCCAATTTTTTTTTTTACTCTTTTCTATCTTTTCCCCTAGCTTGAGTTTTAGTTTTTCTTTTGTGCTCTTTTTCTGTAATACAAAAATGAGGCATGAAACTATTCTTTAACTTGATTTTGAAAATTTATAAGTTCGAACGTATCCAACGAAATGGGGAGTGGTCGATTTAACAGTATAAAATAAAATTTTGCAGACTTTTCAGAAACTAAGAAAATGTGAAATTAAAACTAGTTAAAAAATAGCTCAAACGGTTTCTTGTAACAGAAAAACGCGAAACGGGTAAGCGCCACGAGCATGGGAAGGGACTGGAGCAAACGGCGAGAGAGACTAAGTTCTAATTGTTGTGAAACGCGTTTACTCCAAGTTTTACACCGTCCAAACTTCGTACACGGTAAGTCTCTTTGCAGTTTGTTTAGGTAGCGCGCTTTTATTGGACTTGATTTTAACCCTCGGCTGTAATCACGTACTGGTTCGTTAAAATCTCACGCGACATTTAAGCTGATTAGGGCACGGGAGATATCGTAAATGCTCCTATAATAATAACTTGCCTGGCTTTGTCAAAAGTGAGCTTGTGCAATCGAGAATTTTGTCTGCAAGCGCTGCTTGTTGCTACTTACATATAGCGGCACATGCTAACGACAGATATCAACAGTATAGGTTATGCTCTGAGCATATGGTTTCCTTAATTTGTAGAAGTGTTTGTCACTGTGATATTTAAGCCTTTGTCACGGGGCTGGAAGGGCGCAGGGTTGCGGGCGGGGTAGGGTAGGGGGTTGGATTGGAGGAGCATATATGAGGCTGTGTAGCTAGTGGGATTTCCTGTTGGAGTACTTTGCGCGAGAGTTCGCAGGCAGGGCCATCTAGGGGATCCCAGGTAGAATAGAAGGGTTGCAAAAAAAGGGGGGGGGGGATTTCCGATGACATAATTTTGACTATTAGGCATCACTGATTAACAAATTTCTCGTAAATGAACCTTTGGTTATTTCAGGGTACCTTTATGATTTCCCCTACAGTGAGTGAGGACAAAAACCATGGCACACCAAGCAAGTGAAAGAGTAGAGTTAAAGCCACACAAACTTATAGACATTGTCAGGGAGAAAATAGAAAAGAACGAGCAGTTCTTCTCATTGGAATTCTTTCCACCAAAGACTTTCAATGGAGCAACAAACCTCATGGCAATCATTGGCAGATTGAATGAGCATTGTATGCCTCTGTTCTGTAACATCACATGGAAGCCATCTCAAGATCCTATGTCAGACACCTGTCAGCCAGAACCAAGCACACTGTTAGTTTCTGCGGCAGCCATAGATTTATATGGACAAAATATTATGATACACATTCCATCTGGAAACACTACACGGAGCCAGGTATTGGCACATCTTACACGTGCTAAAAATCTTGGCATTGGAAGTGTCCTGGCAATAAAAGGAGGCACTGGTAATAAAAGTAAATTTAGCCCTCTCATTGATGGTTTATATGCAATGTGGAATTTTTGCAGTTCAAAAAATAGAGGATATTACACAGCGGCACAGAGATTTCTCTTTGAGTGTTGAAAAATATTTCACTAGTGAGCGCAGTGGATGAGTGAAATATTTTTCGACCTGAGAAAAGAAATTTTGTATCTGCAAGCGAGCATGTAATTTTCTTTTTATTACATAGAATTCACATAATACATAATGTTTTTGGTGATTTTCCGAAGATTTTCTACCACTTTCCGAAGATAATTCTCCAAACGTTGTCTGAAGGCCAGACGAATGCTTCTCAAGATTTTCCAAAGATTTCCAAAGATTTCAAAATATTGCCAAAGTTAAGACTTCTGAAGAAGATCTGAAGATGTTCATATCCTCACATGTTGGATATCCTTTTTATTGATTTGCTACCACTCAGTGTACCACTAGTTAAGAAATAGAAAACATGTGCCGTGTTTCTATTGAGTTATAGAAACACGAGTGAAAGTTTGGGAGAACGAGAAATGCTTCGGGAACACGAGCCGCAGGCGATTGTTTCCACAGCTTTTCGAGTTTTCCCAAACTTTCACGAGTGTTTCTATAACGCGATAGGAACACGGAGAACATGTTTTCTATTTCTTTTAGAAAATACCGTGACGAAGAAAATGAAAAACAACTTGTTTACTTCGATCATCAAAATGTAAATTCTCTTTGTTCATGCCATCATTACGTCAACAGCTCGTTCTAGTTCTGTGTTTCTATCGAGTTATAGAAACACGGTTTTAAACCAATCACCGCGCGTATTTGCTTTGGGTTATTTTCTAAATTTTATATAATACATAACCTTACTCACCACAAGCAATGTCAGTTGAGAAATTCTTGGGGGGGAGAAGAGTTTGAAAAGCCAACAATGATCAGGTGATTGGGAAGGCCAAGTGGGAAGGGTAGCCTTAATTTTGTATTTTGTTACAATCAAATTCCTGTGGTTCAGGTTTCCTCATCCTCGGAGACCCAGGGGCAGCTAGTTGGGTCATGAGAAAGTCGAGGCGGTCAAGTTGACCCAACTAGCTGCCCCTGGGTCTCCGAGGATGAGGTTTCCTCAGCCTTTGATGTTATCCTAAACGTCCACTCCTGTTTTTACAAGACTTAATGCATCTTTATCCTTCTAAACACAAGCACAAAAAGGTAATTGATACATTTTTTGATGTTTTTTTGCCCCATTCCATTAGCCACCTGTTACCTCACCCCAAGAGAGTGCTAATAACATAATCTAAGAACATCTTGTTTTTAAAAACAGATGGAAGTCGTGAGGGAGAGCATAGTCCTAAAGAAGATGGCTTTGACTACACTGTAGACCTGGTTAAATTTATCAGAAGTGAATTTGGAGATCACTTCACATTAGGAGTTGTGGGTAGGTTGTTAGTTAATAGGCCATTCTGGAGTTTCCTAATCTCTTTCAAAAGTAGTCCAAGTACAAAACCTGTCTTGTTTTACATAGACAAACATTTTCATGCAATGAAAGCTTTGTTCAATAGTATTGTTGAACCAGGCTTTATTTCAAAAAGCATCCAACAATACTGGATGCAAACATAAGAAACCTTTTAACAAACATCTGAACACTTGTACTTTGCAGGTATTTTCAGGGGTTTCAATGCAGATTATAGCAAAAAAGAACCCCTGAATGTTGTTGAGAAGTAGCCATTTGATTAACAGTGAGGTGATAACATAGGCATACAGGCACCTTTGAGCTTGGTGTTGGGGGGGGGGGGGGGTGGCTATTACACGGGTGACCTGTGCACTCAAATTCCATGAAAAACAAAAACGGTCACAACTCTTACATCTAATGAAACTGCTGTATTTCCAAAAATAGTTATACTCAAGACCTCTATCAACAGTCTCAATCTAGTGAAATCGAAAACTTATTAGACAAAAAGGTGCTAGAACAAATACTACAAACTTTATTTAGGAGTTTTGGAAATCATGCCAACAGCATTATTTTGTAATGATTTCTCTCAATTGTTGTTGCCATATCATGAGTGTTTTTGCCTGAAAAATTACTTCATTTCCGTAGCTGGGGGGGGGGGGGCTGCACACCCAGCTGGTACACTTATGGGTGATAATTTGATAGAAAAGGGGCATGTAACAAGGCAAATAAAGTTTCACTTCACAAACTCTTAGGCCAACCTTTATTTATTCCTTTATTGAGAAAAAAAAACTGTCCCAGGAGGTGAAGGGTAGGGTAGCATCACTCCTAACTAATGCTCTCTTGGTATTTCTGGCTGCATAACATTGCTGCAAGTTCACACACTTAGCTGTAAGCAGATTACAGCAAGTAAAGGGATCCAAGCCGACTAATGTAGTGATGTTTTGTTTGCTTTTTGCCATCCTGAGTAGACAGATGTATCAGTTTTTTGTCTCACTCATTCCTCTTGCAATCACATGTAATATTGTACCCCATAAATTCCATGGCAATAAAAATTATAAAAAAAATTTAAAAAAATAAATTCTGTCTAACGAGATATGTGTGGTGACCTCAAGTCACGGTTTGTATTCACATGCATAGAAAATTTGATGTAACCAACTTACAACCATGTGAAGTACACCATCGACATGGCATTTGTCAGATCTCTTGATGGGACAAATGTAGTTCACATTAGAAGGGTGTAAGTTTACCCAGAATAATATTTTTTTTGTGTACATGTTAGGATATCTAATGGCGTCATCTGATGTGCAGAGTTATGAAGAAGATCTGAAGCATCTCAAAGCACAGGTTGATGCTGGTGCAGACCTCGTCATTACCCAGATGTTCTTTGAAGTGAGAACTTTCATCAAGTTTGTTGAGGACTGCCAAAGATATGGAATTAATGTGCCAATTATTCCAGCCATTTTCCCAATCCAGGTATTTCATGACGTCAATAAACCAGTGAATGTTTCCTGGTGAAACGTCCTAGTGGCACGTTGCTTTATCAGACGCTAACACCTGTCTGTAACGATTGCCATGCAACTTGCGAACTTGCCTGTTATTTGATTGTCACTAGATATTTATCCTTACTTTCTTGCTGGTATTTCACAGAACTTTAATTCTCTGCGCCAGTTGAAGCGGTTGACCCGCGTGGAAATCCCGCAATGGCTGCTGGATAGACTGACTCCAATGAAAGATGACAGTACCGCTGTTATGAATTACGGTATCAACTACGCCGCCGAAATGTGCAAGCAGTTATTTGAAAGCGGCCATGTACACGGTTTGCACTTCTACACGTTGAACCGAGAGACCTCCATCACCGAAATTCTGGAAAAAGCTGGCATGGTCCCCAAAGAGGACGAGCCATATTCAAGCTTGCGCAGACTTCCGTGGATGCCTGGCCCCGCCCATGCAAGAAGAGGGCGAATGGAGTTGGTTCGTCCGATCTTTTGGACGTCAAGGCCTCGCAGTTATATGATCCGTACCTCAAACTGGGACGAGTTTCCGAATGGGAGATGGGGAGATTCTAGCGCGGCCTCTTTTGGAGAGCTCAAGGATTATCATCTGGTTTTGCTGGGTACTCATAAGAGTAGAGAAGATTTGTTGAATATGTGGGGAAGAGAGCTGAACAGCCCTGAAGATGTGTTTGAAGTGTTCGTGTGCTACTTAACTGGCAAGGAAAATAAACATGGCCACAAGGTCTGCGGCGTTCATTGTATCAAACTCGGTAGATAAAACACAGACAGGCAGGTAGAAAGACCAATAGAAAAACAGACATACAAGAAGAGAGACAGCTGACAGATAGGCCGGCAGGCAGACATACATACATACATACAGACAGACAGACAGACCTACAGACACAGACAGACAGTCAGAGAGTCAGACATATACAGTCAGAGCGACCGAGGGAATTAAACTTTATTTTCTTTTTGTTTGCTCTGTCTACTGGAAAAGCACTTAAAATAACAGGATCTAGCCTTTCTTACAGACCTGTGTGAGAGCTCACCCAACAATGTTGCCTGTAATTGAATCTAACGCGTTATCTTTTCTTGACAGGTAACAGAATTGCCTTGGAATCAGGATGAACTAGCATCAGAAACATTGCCATTTGTTGACAAACTCGCTCATGTCAATAGACACGGCATTCTTACAATTAACAGTCAACCCAATGTGAATGGCGTGCCTTCAACAGATGCCGTGGCTGGATGGGGTAAGCCTGGCGGCTACATTTTTCAGAAGGTACCATGTAATTTTTCACATTCTTCGTCAAGCATAGTTTAATTATTAGTCGAACGTGATGCGCGTTCTCTGGTATTTCTGAAAAAATTGGAAAACCAAGATGAATAACGCTTAAAAGTAGCATGATATGACACTGAACGATCATTGACAATCTTGGAAAAATTGCGTCGAAAATCTTCAGGTCATCTTCGGGCATGTTCCAAAATATTGGCAACGTGACGCAACGCAACGCAACGCAACAGAGACTATAACACAGCTACTTGAAATTAGATGAAACGAAACGAAGCGAAGCTAAACGAAACGAAACACAACGGTCAACTATGGATTTTTCGGGGCTCCTGGGATAATCTTTGACGAAACTGTTTTAAGCTCATTTTCTGAGTTTTTATGTATTCATCTGTAACGCACATGATGCTGGAAGTTTGCCAGAATTAACATTTTGTTTTGCTTCCTGCAGGCATATTTGGAGTTTTTCACGAGCGAGGAAATTGCAATGTGTCTTCATGAAGTTCTGCAGGATTATCCAACGGTTAATTATCACATCGTGAATTTCTCGGTAAGTAGATAGGAATTTCCACCTTTGCTAAAGGTTATTACTCTCTGTGCATTTCTCTTGCTCTCATTGGTTACTCCAGAATGAAAGGTTCATGGGCTCATTTTTATAGAAAGGGAGGGGCTGGTTGTAGTTGTAGGTTACTATCATAAAAGGTACACGGCGTAAATATCAAATACAGGAAACAGCGCTAGGACTAGAGGAAGTGTGTATCGCCAAGTAACGCTAAATGTCACGCAATATTTGATCTTAGGGACAGGAAGACGTTACAAACGCGAATGTGTACTCGTCTAATGCGGTTACGTGGGGTGCGTTTCCAGGCTCAGAGATTCTTCAACCGACTGTTGTGGATCCTGTTGCGTTTCATTTTTGGAAGGTAAGGAACAAGAAAACCAGTACTAACATTAGTGGGTTTTAAAGAGGCGTTTGGTTTCCTTGAATTTGTATTGTCTATCGTAACTCATTCAGGCGCGTGATTACATTTCCTTGTAAAACTGGCCCAACATATGTTCTTAATTCCATAAGTAACCAATCGGAAAAATGTACAAGCACTCGCGGGCACTGTAGGGCGCGGTGGCCTTATATGTTCAGTGCTTCGGACTCCGGATCGAGCAGTCCGGGGCCCCCTTTGTCGTGAATCCCGGTGACTTTACGGACCCGAAGCCATATAAGATCTAAATCAAAGGAATAGCAATGTGGATTTTAGATAAAAAACCAGTCCATTTTGTTTCGTTCCCTGATAATTTTGTTTGAATTTCGGAACTATTATTATCTAGATCTTGAATGTAAACACGGCAAACCACAAAACAGCTTTTCGGGATCGGTAACTACCGGGACTTTTGAGAAGGGGGGGGGGGGGTCCCTGATTTGAACCCTGCCCGCGGTTACGGTGTTATTTTCGCGGGCAAGACACTTGACTCTTACAGTGCCTCTCTCCACCCCGCCAGGTGTACAAGTTGGTATCGGTAAACAGTTAAGGCAACTTGACGAAATGCCGTGGGAGGCGGGGAGGGGGAGGCGGGATGGGGGAGGGGGAAAGGGGACGGGGAAACATCAAACCAGTACATCAAACCTCTTTTTGCTTCAGAAACTACGATAAACTGCATGGTTGTGGGTTCCCCAGAGCAGGCTAAACCTTTTTACCTGCGTTCAAAGTAAGAATACCGCGTAAGAATTTTTGTCATAAGAATCCAAACCTCATTTGTTTTTATTTTGTTCAATTTTTTAGGATGAGGCTTTTGCTCTTTGGGAACACCAGTGGGGACGCATTTACCCAGAGGAATCCAAAGCGCGCGAGATTATCCACACCATTCACGACACGTATTACCTCATTAACCTCGTGGACAATGATTATGTGGCTGGAAATAAATTGTTTGATATTCTGGACATTGTCTTGAGAAAATTGGGTAAACTATACTATCAGTAGAATTATGAAATAATTAGGGAAAAAACCCTGACATCCTTGTAATGTGAGTCACACGAATCGCTTCAGTTTTTCTCGTTTAATTAGAAGAACAGGAGATTTAGGACATCAATGACTCATCTTGTGATCTGGACACGACACAATATTTAAGCCTGTTCTTCATTTTAAGGAAAAATGTTTTTTTTTATTCAGTTTTTTTTGTTTAGACAAAGTGGATGTTTGTTTTGTGACTTGCTGTTGCAATAGCGATAGGCAGTTCTCAGCAATATTTAATACATACGGAATCTATTTCGAATTTTTTTTAAAAAAAGGTGAAAGGTTTTTGAGACAGAACAACTCAAAACAGAGGTTATTTCTGAAGTGATTGTAAATAACACATGTGAATAGTAGAAAATAATATAGATTGACTAATATAAGATTGAAAGAACATTCAGTGAAATATACAGCAACAGATTTATTTGATTAGTATTTAAATTAAATTCTCTGTGTTGATTACGAGACATCGTTTATTTACCAATCGTGTTGCGCGTAAATAACGCAGAAGTTTTGCAGCTCTCTTAAGCTGGCATTGTGTTATTATTGTAGCAGCTGTTATTGTTTTAGGGCTAGGGGAATTGTTTCTGTTGTTTGTTCTATTCCCCTCTAAAAGGGATCAAGCCCTGGGACCAAATCATTCATGTGAGAGCTCACGAGAGCTGCTAGCCGACTTAAGTAACGTATATACTATACGTAGAATCTAGATGGTCGTTGCAAGTCACTGAGTGACTAGTTTTTCAACTGATATCTGAGATACCAGATCTGCAAAAATTACTGCTAGCTTGGAAAATGGACTGAAAGTTTATTAATAGCTGATAACTGAGGAATCTGATAACTGAGATTCCAGCACCGCCAATCCATTTAGATCCTCTATATACCATCACTGTCTCAAGACGTCACGTTATTTTCTTGGAAGGCCTTGAAAACAAAACGAAGCTTGGTGCAAAGCTTGGCAAAAGCAGATAACTACATATAGGTTAAAACTGAAACGAACGAGAGTTGGGTCATTAAAGGCCACCTGCTCAAATTTTGATGAGGTTCAACGAACGTTTTGGCACATTTGACAGGAAGATGAACCCCTGCTTACTCTTAGCTTGTTTGATCAGGCACTAAAGACCATGAGAGTTGATGAAAACTCTTATTAAGTTTGCCGTGCGAAGGCCACTTTATCCAACTTTTACCTTCGTCTAAATTTTTAAAGTCTGTCGTCGTTCTCGCTCGAACTGGTTTAAGTTACCATAAGAAAGCACTATGCACAATCAACTTTCGCCTTACGTATGCTTCGTTATTACGGACATACGGTGGCTTAAGTTAGAAAAAAACACCTCTGGCGGTTATACACACCACAGATCTAGGTACGACAGTATCTATTATAATGGTTGAGTTGACGGCAAGTTGTAGACACCTCGCTTTTACGAATATAAAGTAGCTGAAGTTCACAGCAAGATTACTAGATAACCTTTAAATTCTACGAAAACTATATTGCGTTGCTAGAAAGAGGATGCCCGTTTTTTACAGTGTTGACTCAGATGAACTGTCTGTCGACAAGGCTGTTGACTGTATAGCAAGGTAACCAGCTACATTCCGAGCGAGACCGTCGGATAATCTCAGTATTTACTAAGCTTGTTTTCTTTTGAAAGCTAAGAATCAGCCCATTTGAGACCACCAAAACTTTCCAAGTTGTTTCGTAAATGTTCGCTAAGAGCTCTTTTTCCACACTTTCACTGCAGCAGTTAGTTGACAGCTGTAAGAACCGGTCAGCGGGCAAGTATACAACTTATCTTTGGCTAGATCGTGCTCTGAGGAACTTACGCATGACAGGTAGGTGCGAAATTTCGGTTATTTGTGTAAGTTGATAGTGAACAAGTGGTCGTCGTTAAAGGGTGCTTTTTCCTCCGGTGTCTCTGAAAGAAAAATACAAGAAAAAAAGAACATTTCGACTGCCGCTTTTGATTCAAGTCAAAGTTACACTTACTCCGGCGCTGGGTATTTTTTTTTTATGCGGTGTCCGATATCGATTGACAGGATTCGTGGAATGCTATACTCGCATTCTCATGCCCAGCTTCAGTTTTTAAAGCCCTGTCGCTCTAGGGACACACAGCCTGATCCAACTTCAATGTCACAAACTTACTCTCTCTGCACTCTGGTCCAGTCCATCCAGGTCTGCACTTGCATTTTCCGGTCAGCGGATCACACCGTCCTCCCTGACCACAAGAGCACTTCAGCTTACATCCGGGACCATACTTGTCGTTACAGTCTGAGTTTAAAGTGAAATTGTTAGTAAGTGCTAGGCAGTAAAATTTCTTATGGTGATTTAAACGGTATTTAACACGGCCACATCAGCTCATCAGCTACTCTTACACACCGTGTATAAATAAATGCTATTGTCATTAGATGCATTTTCCCCTTCCTTTTCATTGGCCGAGAACCCAACACGTGACCTGCAAATAACTACCTACAAATAATGGTCTGTCCATGCGTAGTACCGTCGAAATGTGTTTTGCTGCAAATAATATTCTGCTCATGCGTAACTGAAACCAAGCTCTTGTGTGAAAAATGTCAGATCGCTTTGATGAGCTATCAGAGAGCCATTTAAATATGAAAACAAAACTAGTAATCGAATGATAAACAATCATTGAACCCGGTTATCGCAAAATATCGTGATTTGTCAATGTCTCGCATATCAATTATTTGCCTCAGCCTTCGGCTTCGGATTATCATCATTATCATTATCATCATTATTATTATGATTTTGATTATGATTATGATTATCATTATGATTGTTATTGTTATTGTTATTGTTATAGTAAGTAGTCACCTTGCCTACACTCGGGCCCATTCTTCCCTGACTGACACTCGCACCATCCTGTCTTGGGGTCACATAGAGATGAGTTGGCGCATGTGCAGTGGTTCAAACAGTTGAAGCCATAGCGTCCAAGAGGACATTCTGAAACGCAAAGGAAAGCAATAACTAGAATAACCACCAGCCACAAATATCAAAGTAAAGCAGTCAGCACTCAAAGTAAAATCTTGCGGTAAACAAATTCGAGGTAGAGGGTAAATTTTCGATGTTTTGGGAGTATTTTACCGGAAATGTTTTGTGATTCGCAATGTTTTCAGTTATAAGATATTTTCACATCCAAAGAAGGACTGAATTAATTATAAACCGCTCAAAATCGTTATTGAACGCTGGCATTATTTCAGCCAATCGGCTAGCAGCAACAGAGCATTACAAACCTTTGCTACAATCTCTTCCGGTCCATCCTTCTGTGCAGTAACATTCCCCGGATGCTGGGTCACATGACCCTCCATTCATACATCTACAACGTTTAGCACAGTACATCCCGTACCGGCCCGCGGGACAACCTAGCGTAAACCAAATGAAATGTTAGAACAAAGCAGAGAAGGATTAGTTTGAATTTTAAGCATATAGAAGCAAAAACATCACTCAAAAGCAATGTTGATTACGGGTTAGAGACTGTTGTGAGTGTTTTGTGTCAAATACACGCACGCGCTTACTGTACAATTGCTTACTGTTCATTGTACAGTATGCAAGTGGGTGTATTTGAAAACAAAACACGAACTAACAGTCTAGAACCCTTTTAATATTCAATTTGAGTTCACTGCTGGCGATAGACTTACAATGGGTTCGCGCCCGAACACTGCACAGTTTTTATGCGTTATTGTAATAACGCACTCTGACACTTTGATGTCGCCAGGTAACGAGAACTCACGTGATCAATTTTAGCCAATGACGCGTGCGGATTTTAGACAGTGAACGAAGATTGAATATTAAAATAGAATACAAGAGTTAAAAGATTTCCTCACTATATTGACATTGGTCGCCGTACCATCCCGCGGGACAAGAACAGCAGCCAGTAATCTTATCACACCTCCCCCTGTTTTTACATTTGCACCTCTGTTCACAGTTAAGGCCGTGGTACATAGGAGAGCATTCTAAAAGGAAGCAAAAGGAAAGAAAATGGACAGTGAATTAGTTACTAAACACTTGCAAGGTTGCAAGTGAATCAACAAAAGATCATATATATGAACTGCGGATAAAGATGATCATCACAGACACATAACTTAAGCGACCTCACAACATGGCCAGCTTCCAGTTGGCTTGATAGCCAGTTGGTAGAGCACTGCACCGGTATCGCAGAGGTCATGGGTTTGAATCCCGTTCACTAACCCTGAATTTGTCAGGCTTTGAATTCAATTCACAGCATACAACTGCGACGATCATTTATGTCTTTACAATTTACTGTTGTTCCTTTGGAGCACTCAGTGTTTATCCCGGCTGAGTGGCGCTGAGACTGGACCCGAAAAATTCCACAGCGATGACGTTACTCTGCAGAAAACCCTGCACTGCCTCTAATTGGTTAATGCTCGTTTTTTAAATTTTGCATGTACCCAATCAGCGACTAACATGGATGTCTGTAGAGTTACGTCATCAGAATTGAATATTTTTGAGTCAAATTTTCAGTAATGTCTCCAGGGGGTGGGGGAAAATAGAGAGACTTCACTTTAGTCTCCGTTTAAAGTAACAATCGGCTCTATTGTGTTGTGAAATTAAGAAATTAAAGTCAAGATTTTCCAACCTTTTTCGCAGTTGGTTCCAGTGTATCCCAATCCACAATGGCATTTTCCATTCAGGTGATCGCAGATGGCGTCATTTTGGCAAGCGCATTTAAACTGACAGTCTTGACCGAAAAACCCAATGGAACATTCTGTCAAACAACAGAGCTGGCATTTATTCTTCAGTTTAACAAATGTAACATCATTCTACTATCCTTAAACTGTTTCCTTGTTACTACTCAGCTGAAATTGTTTAAGGGATTTTAAGGTCGTACTCGCAAGAAGATAATTTTGTTTTGAATCAAAAGAAACTGCGCATTCTGTCAACGTCATATTTCGTCAGCTTTTTTACCTCTCTCACAGCGTACTCCCTGGTATCCCGGATGACAATGGCATTTCCCGTTCACGTGATCGCATTGGCCGTTATGACAGGAGCATCTCTGCTGACAACCCACACCAAAAGTCCCGGCTGGACAAACTAACGAAGGAAGATGATAAATTGAATATTTATTCTGTGATTAATACTATACTACCATACTGCAAGAAATGCGGAATTTACAGTACTGAACAGAAAGAATAAATTACCCTGCAGAGGTTTATGTGGCTGCAATTTGGCAGCTTTTCTCACTGAGGACGACATTGAATATTCCCAAAAAGAAATTTATAATTCCAAAAATTAAACCACATCGGACTGTAAAAAGTTAAAAATATAAAACACCTAACGTCTCAAAGCTTTTAATTTGGCTCCAAAACTGGGTGGCCCGCGTCCGGCAATTTGTTCGTCGCTTTTCGAGTGTCGCCAGGTAGAATAATTACAGTTGTTTTATTTTGAACAAAATATGCTGACCCTCAAATTACACCCGAAAGTTTTGGAGAGGCAGTCAAAGCCGAGTTGTCCTACCGAAACGACACGATAATCGTCTTTTCTTCGTAGCTAACAAAAATGAAGACAATGCTTAAGTTGCTTTGGCCTCAATTAATACTTATGTAAATGTTATCAGTCAGCTCAGTACAGGCTTACTGTGTTCACACTTGCTTCCTATCCAGCCCATGTGACATCTACACTCTCCCGTCTTCTGGTCACACTCAGAATTTTCTGAGCAAGTGCAGCTGAACATACAGTTGCGGCCGTATGTGCCTTTTGGGCAACCTGTTCAAGAACAAAGTAACGCTAATACAGTCATTCTATCCTCGCTTCTCTTTGGACAACTTCTGTCAATTAAACACTGCCTTTGGGTAAGAAGAACAATGCGATCCGAAAAAATTAAAATTAATTAGCCTGTGACACATTTTTTCCTGATGGGCGAAGAGTGAGGCAGATCGCAATTACGAGGTTAATTTCCACGGCTCTGTCGGGTGCAGTTTCCGAGGGTCCTCCCCCACCTCAATGGAGTTTGGAGAAGGGGGGGGGGGGGGGTGGGGATAGCGCAGGCTCATTTTCCTTAAGAGCCGCTGGTAATCGAGCTTTCTGTTTACTCACCCTGTCGGCAAGTTGTTCCTTGGTGCCCGGGTTTACAGAAACACTCAGCTGTGTATGGATCACATATTGCCGAACGAGGGCATTTGCAGCTAAGCGAACAGTAAACACCATATTTGCCAACTGGACAATCTGCAAAGAAAAACCAAATGGAAAACTCGTTGATTTTACGATATTAAGTAATTATCAAACATACGTCACTCTATACGTCGACAACGGCTATCAAGGCGAAATAAACGTTTTACTTTAAACCTATTTAGACTGTAAGCGGCAGCGAGGAACTTCAGCTCCGAATTGAAAGCCGCCAGACTCAGGCTTCAGGCTTAACGTTTTCAAACCAATCATCTGAAGACGAAACATCGTGACGTTCCCTAAAATGTATTGATAAACTTGCAGATGTATCGAGGTTAAATAATTCGACTTAACATTCCCTTGGTGACCATGTTTCAACGAACCCTAGATAAGCCTACTCCTGAGTTGTTCTAAACAGGCTTGAGCTAAATGTCGCGTACTGTAAAAGATGGCTTCAATAAAATGTTTCAGTGGGTCACCTTTGTCCTCAGACAGCAAGCTCATACTGAACAATAACGTGCACTAGTTTGAGGAAAAGTAAAATCGAATTAATTTTGCGTACCTCTCTTGCACTGGCCAGTCATGACATGACACATTTCAAATTTAGTGCAGTTGCATTTTTTGGAGCAGTTTTCCCCAAAGAAACCTTTCCGACACTCTGCGGCAGAAAATAACATCGGAATAAGAACTGATGAGACATAGGAATATCAAATCACATGCAAACTGTCTCTTCTGATATTTCAGCAACACTTGTTTAATATTGATCATTCAGTGAAACCTTATGCTGCCTAAACTAAAAAAAGATTAGTAATCTCTTGGGAAGATTAATTAAAGAGCAATTGTCAAATTGTGGAAAGATTAACGATAGCCTACCGCCTCAACCTAACGTGTAACTGAAGCTTCAGAAAAAGATGAACCTATAGCATTTGGGCGTGAACTTAACTTTGACTTAAATTTCTAAAAATATGAAAACTCGATTCCTTACTTTTGTCACACTCCTCTCCATACAGGCCAGCTGGACATGTGCAGTTACCCGTCACGTGATGACAGGAGGCTTCTTTAGGACAAGAACATGTCATGGTGCAATTCACGCCATAGAACCTTTCAGAACATTCTTGACAAAATTAAGATCAAAGTAAGAATACTATTAAAACGCCTTCCTGAAGGACCCCCCAGCCCCCACCCTTCAAGAAATTCAGAAATTCATTCCCATCTTTCTTTATTCCCTATCCAAATGTTTTGTTTTTGCGGTGTCTTCTGGTACTTTATCTGAAGATAGGATCCCCATCTGGTTCTCCATTACTAATAAGTCTATCTCTTTCTATGATTAAAATCTACATCCGATCCCATCCAACAGGTTCAATAGAAATAATACCCCTTTGAGCTTTTGGAATATAACGTTTATCGCGTTTATCTCCACCTTGTTGGTACTCTGCTAACCTAACATTGCGCAGGGTAGGCAAGGGAACTGAAAGAGAGTTTTCTTCTAGGCTGTCGTAATTTTATCAAGCTAAGCTTTCTAAGAGTCTCTATTAAACTATCTAGCCCAACTATCGTAAGAGGAATGGAGCAGTCTTGGTTAAGTGTTTACTTTTCTCACATGTCTTGCCGGTCCAACCAGGAGTGCAGACGCATAATCCCGTCAGAGGGTCACAGCTTGCGTTGTTCTCGCATTCACAATCTATAACAAGACGTTATTAGGTACGATAGTGTACGAAGAATCTCAGTTACTCTCGCTTAGTCGTTTCTTTACCATTACGTTATTCCCAGTGAATGGCCAATTTCCTCAATGGGATGGGCCTGAGGGGAATCGTGGCAGTTGTATTCATCATCTTGGACTGGATATTTGTTTTGATGAATACAACTACTATGATTATCTGCTGGCACTTCTCATAGAGGAAATTGGCCATTAATAATTGTGACAACCAGTCATAGTACTTAACTAGGAAGTAAGCAAAAAAATTGCTTTTAGAATCCAGGTTTCAAACTGACAGTGAATTCAGGGGAATTAAAAAGGCATAAAGAAATTTTTCTACCTTGATCACAGGTAATTCCTGTCTTGCCAGCAGGACACAGACATTTCCCAGATACAGGGTCACATGATATGTTGTCTGCGCAGGCGCACCTAAAACTGCACTCAATTCCGTAGGTTCCGTTTGAACAATCTGGAATTAACAAAACGAAACGTTCTGTGAATTAATTTAATTTTCAGAGCAAGTAGAACAATTACTGGATATCTTTTTTAAATTTTTTCTGTTGACCTTGATCACAAGATTTTCCGGTTTTGCCAGCGCTACAGTGACACCTGCCCATCACTGCGTCACACGATGAGTTCCCATGACAACCACATGGCTGGCTACAGTTCTGTCCAAAGTAACCATGGCGACAAACTAGGAGAACAATAAAGAACAATAAACATAATTATAAATTTGTACAATTCTGACTTGGACAAAAAATTCAAAAAGCACTTGCCACAAACCTTTGTCACATCTCGTTCCCATTCTGCCTGCTGGACACTGGCATTCGCCGATATCAGGGGAACAGGAGGCGTTAACGCAATCACACCGCTGACTGCACCCTATTCCGTACGTGTCACGTGGACACACTGAAAAAGATGAAACACAAGCGCGCAAACAATAGTTTATTTCTTCGTGAATGAGTAATCAGCGATAATATAGAAAACGGATTGACACTTACTACTGTTCAATCCCTTAGTTCTGTTATTTTAGCTTTAGCTTAGCTTACCTTCACCCTGGGCTTGTCACCTTGCCGTGGTGGTGGAGCTTGTGTGTCTCAATGACCCCAAGAGCTATGCCGGTGGGGACCTAGTCCCTGGTGGGTTCAACCGTGCCGGATTGGTCGAGGGATAGAGACCAGACAAAGGACAGCCCCTGGTCCTCCAGGTTGGGGGTTGGGCGCTAGGCTAATCACCTAACCCCGTAAAAAATGAAATGATTACAGAAACCTTACACATTAGAGGCAATCTACCGAATCTTGGGGGCCGAGTGGCACACAACATGACGCTCCAGAGCGAAAGCCACATGGAAACTCTGGAGCCGAGGACGTCAATTGTCCACCCAAGAACACAGTTGAGGATAGGAAATTGGAACGTGAGAACTTTGTATGCACAAGGGAAAGCAGCCCAAGCGGCGAAAGCAATGAGAGAGGCTAAGTTGCAGATCATGGGTATAAGTGAAAGTAGATGGTGTGGATCGGGGAAGTTCATTCTCAGTACAGGCGAGACAATAGTGTACTCTGGCAGAGACGATGATGTTCATCAACATGGCGTGGCCATCATGCTAAACAAAGACGCAGCAAAAGCATTGATCAACTGGACACCTATCGATGAGAGAATAATTCGAGCCAGATTCCACTCTAGGTATGTGAAGTTAACGCTAATTCACGTCTATGCCCCCACCAATGACGCTGATGAAGAGGTGAAAGATCACTTCTACGAGAAGCTTCAGGCAATTGTAGAAAAAACACCGAAACATGATTTATTGGTTATCACTGGAGACTTGAACGCAAAAGTAGGAAGCGACGTGGAGGGGTACGAAAGGGTAATGGGTAAACATGGAGTTGGAACCAGGAACGACAATGGCGAGAAGCTATGCGATTTTTGCGGCATGAACGACCTGGTGATCACAGGCACAATATTCCCGCATAAAGAGATACATAAACAAACTTGGATATCCCCCGATAGACGCACTCGCAACCAGATAGACCATGTGTTAATCAACAAGAAATTTAGAACATCTGTGCTGGACACAAGAGCCATAAGATCGGCTGATATCGCCAGCGACCACCACCTGGTTTGCACCAAACTGAGGCTAAAGCTAAGAGCAGTTCCCAACAGGCATGGACTTAGAAGGACGAGATATGATTTTCAGAAGCTGGAGAATGATGGGTGTAGGAGGCGGTTTCGTTTGGAACTAAGGAACAGGTTTGAGATATTGCAGAGAGAGGCACTGGAAGACGAAGAAGAAGACCATCCAGAAGCTGAGCTGGAGAAGGCAAACGACATCTTAGAGAAAGCTTACAACATGACAGCAAAGAAAGTTCTAGGATATAAGAAAAAGAAAGTTAAGCCATGGATCAGTAAAGAATCGTGGGACCTGATTGAGCAGAGGAAAGCTATAAAACTAAAGCTAGATGGAACCAACTCGGAGAGACTGAAAGAAAAGAAGCGAGCAGAATATAAAGCCAAAGACCAAGAAGTAAAGAGGCAAATACGCAGGGACAAGAGGAATTGGACAGAAAGGATAGCAAAAGAGGCAGAGGAAGCAGCGAATAAGCAGCACATGAAGACTCTTTACAACCTAACTAAAACAATCTGCAACGACAAACCAAAGCAGAGCACTGCAGTCAACGATAAAAATGGCAACACCTTAACCAACAGTGAGGATAGAAGGAAGCGGTGGAGAGAGCATTTCATGGAGATACTCAATAGGGAGGAGCCAGCCGACCCGATCAACGAAGAAGATTGTGAGCAGCAGGACATAGCCGACATAGACACAGGACCCGTGAGTAAAGCTGAGATAAGGAGGGCAGTAAAGAGTCTTAAGAATGGTAAAGCCCCTGGCGAAGATATGATAACAGCAGAGCTATTGAAGGCAGACCTTGAATTTACTACCGACAGGGTGAAAGACCTTATAGACACGATCTGGAGTCTGGAAAAGGTTCCACGTAAGTGGAAAAGGGGACTCATTATTAAGATACCGAAGAAGGGGAACTTAAAGGAGTGTAAGAACTGGCGGGGAGTGACCCTCTTACCGGTTGTTAGCAAAATATTGGGAAGAATTGTAATTGATCGCATTCGCATGGGGATTGACCGTAGGCTCCGTAAGGAACAAGCTGGATTCAGATCAGGTAGAGGGACGACGGAGCAAATTTTCATCTTACGCAATATACTAGAACAGGTGAATGAATGGCAGGCAACTCTCTATTTAAATTTCATAGATTTCGAAAAGGCGTTTGACTCAGTGCACAGGAATGGCTTATGGATGATAATGAATCAATATGGTATCCCACAGAAAATCATCAACATAGTTAAAGCGCTGTACGATGGCTTTGAGTGTACTGTTGTTGAACAAGAAGCAACCCCAGAATGGTTTGAATTAACGACTGGTGTCAAGCAAGGATGCACAATGTCTGGCTTTCTTTTCCTGCTCATTATAGACTGGATAATGAGGCATACTGTGAAAGATGAGGGAACCGGGCTAAGATGGAAATTTACATCAAAACTTGAGGACCTCGATTTCGCTGATGATGTAGCTTTAATTTCATCAACACAAAGGCACGTGCAGTTAAAAACAGACAGGCTAGTAGAAAATGCAGAAAGGACAGGCCTTCGGGTAAATGTCGGGAAGTGCAAAGTCATGAGAGTAAATGCAAGGAATAATGAAGCCATCACAGTGAATGGTCTGGCGCTGGAGGATGTAGAGAAGTTTATCTATCTAGGAGCCACAGTATGTAAACAAGGGGGCGGAGAAGAAGACATCAAAGCTAGGCTAGGGAAAGCGAGAGGAGCGTTCGTGAAACTAAATCGAGTATGGAATTCCAGCAGTGTGACAAGAAAGACAAAGATCAGGTTATACAAGACACTGGTTAAACCAGTTCTTATGTATGGTTGCGAAACATGGAAAATGAACAAAGGTGATGCTAAGAAAATCGATGTGTTTCAGAACCGATGCCTGAGAAGGATAATGAAGATTAAATGGCAAGATAAGATTACCAATAAAGAGCTACTGGAAAGAGCTAACGTAGTGAAGTTGAGCGAAGAGGTAAGAAGAAGGAGATGGCGATTCATTGGACATATCCTCAGACAACAACCTGACAACGACTGTGTTACAGCCCTGACGTGGACCCCTGAGGGAAAGAGAAAGATAGGCCGGCCAAAAACAACCTGGCGGCGCACCGTAGAAAAGGAGAGGTCCAGAGCAGGGTGGAAGTCCTGGGGAGAGGTGCGCGCCAAAGCGCAAGACAGGAATCGTTGGAGAGCACATGTGGAGGCCCTATGCGCCACCTTGGCGCCAGGGGACAGGAACTAGGAACTAGCTTTAGCTTACACATATAATCTTTCCGTTAATTAAATTGCCAAATTACCTTCCTGGCAGTATTCCCCAGTCCTTCCCGCTGTACACTGGCAGGTACCCTCTACTGGATCACAGTGCGCATTATCAAAACATCGACACCGCTGAGCGCACCTCACACCATATGAGCCTTTCGGACAGACTGCAGATTAAGAAAAAGCTTTTAGACATTTGAATCGAAAGAAAGGTGTTTATGTAAAATTGACTGCAAAACATCACTTAAGGCGGGGGTAAACGTGAATTTAAGTGAAATTTTGGTAAGTTTAAAGAGAGGTTGAAAGGGAAAAAAAGGGTTATGGAACACCACCAGACAGTTGCCCGACCGCACAATGGCACCCCAGGTTGTTGGGCAACTGTTTGGAGTGTGTGTACCAAATTTTAATTTCAAACTCTAATTTTAAAACAACAACAAATCTTCAAAATTTCCTATTTCCATCAATTTTACTAATCCTTTGAGAAAAACTATTTCGCTCCAAATATACCTAAAAATCACCAAAAACTTTACAAAACAACCCAAAACATAGATATGTGAGATGAGCAGAGAGATTCTTGATTGCTTGAAACGTAAACAAGATATTTGCATTAAAAACAAAATACCCAGCCAAAATACGGCTTTCGTGTTTCCCCGCGCCTTAAAAAGAGAGGCTAAATAGCGGTTAAGGAGCACCTTCGTCACACTTGTCCCCAGTCCTCCCCTTAGGGCAAATACACTTGCCGCTGACCGGATGGCAACGAACATCAGGGTGGCAGTCACAACGACCTCGACACTTCTTACCAAATGTTCCTTGTTCACAGACTGGAAAGAAAAGGCAAGAACGTGAGGTAGCTTTTTAATATTCTCCAACGACCTCAGGAAAGCTATAAGCAAAGCTGTACAAGGTCTGCCACATAAAGTGACACGAGAAAGCTGCAAAAATAATTTTAGATTTGCCTATCGGATCATCTGCAAGCGAGGCCCTGAGTAAATTGAAATGGAGAACTCTCGCAAGACGCAGGGCCGAGCATAGGGCAACTTTTATTTTCAAATGTTTAAATAACTTATTTTCACATCGTTTCAATATAGAATTTAATAAAGATAAACATGATTATAATACAAGATGTAAGAACAATATCCGTAAGAGTGCATCTAGTAGAAATTGGGGGCATTGGTCTTCTACAAATTTTGCCTCAAATGATTGGAATAAATTAGACCTTTCAATAAGACAAAGCCCATCATTAGCTAGTTTTAAAAGAGCGTTAGGAAATGTAAATAGCTTTTAGTCTAATTTTTATATATTCATATATTAATCTTCATTTTTCCTTTTGTTTTATTTTAACTTTTGAGGACTCTTTTGTAAATCACTTATCGGTGAAATTGATTACCTCAATAAAGATTATTATTATTATTATTATTATTATTAGAAACTGGTATATAATCTGACCTTTCTCGCACCTATTTCCAGTTCTACCCGAAGGGCAATTGCATTCACCGCTGACCGGGTCACAGCGGGCTCTACCAAGACACTGACATCTGTTCAAACAGTTATGGCCGTATGTCCCTGAAGGACAAACTGCACAAACACAAAAATACATAGAGAGAAGTTAGTTTATTGGATTAATTTATCAACACATAAATCGCACCAACCCTGTAAGTTATATCCGGCTGTAATTACAGGATATTTTGTGATTCTTAAATAAATAGACTTATATTGGAGTACATCAGGCACAATAACATCGTTGGCCTCAGTCAGCCTTCTTTGTCAAACACGAATGGATTTGTGACATCACTCCTTTTGTATATGCTGGTCTCAGTTCAACCAAGTGGTATTTGCTTACATCGGTCACAACGCCTGCCGGTCCTTCCATCGGCACATACGCATGCACCTGACATAGCGTCACACTTGATTCCAGCTGCGCAGTCGCAGACCTGATCACAGTCGAAGCCGTATCGCCCCTCGGGGCATGCTGGACAGAAATGAAATCGTTGTTAGCATAGCTGAAGATAGAATCGAACAGTATACTGTCTACTGGTGAAAACGTTTTTTCTTTTCTCATTTCAATGCTATTTTCACACTCGTGGGTGGGGGGAGGGGACGGCTGAATAAGAAAAGTTTGTGCGGCCCCAAAGAGTATGGTTTTTTACCCGTTTTTGAGTCAGAAATAGGATATAGATTTAGGCCATTTTGGTCTCAAATAGGGTAGGGGAATTGCAGATTTTGATCTTAAACAGGGTAAGGGCCTTGGCTGCGGGCCGCAGAACCGCAGACATTTTTCTGGAAGTATACTTATTGGTTCTGACTGCGTTTACGCAATGTTGCGAAGGAAACATTTTTTCCTGAAGAGTTTCAATGATAAGCAATAAGGCAGGTAATTTTCAAATGATTGCAACTCAGTGCTGAGACTCACAAACACGTAGTAATAATCGCCATTTTTACCTTTATCACACTTTAAACCCATCGTTCCCATGGGACAGATACACGATCCTGTCACGGGATCACACGTCACGCCATCACTACACTGGCACCTTTGACTGCATCCGAGGCCAAACGTACCTTGTGTGCATACTAAAGAAAACGAAGGGAAGCCAGAACACAAGAAAAAAATAGTTTCAGATTAAACAATTCTTTTTCTTAACTCAGCTAAGGCATATTCAAGCATGTCATTTTAAATAGCACTTTCAGTAACAAGCATTAAAAATCGCTACCACTTCGATATCCATCGGTCAATCTCACCGAAGTTTGCAGTACCATATTTATACTATTTTACACTCTCGCAGGTGTGTGGTCAGGATAGCCGAGCGGTGAATATCCTTTACCAACCTCAATGATATCGAGTGCTCTTGTCTCCAAATGGAGGCGTGGGTTCGAATCCCACTCCTGACAAACTGTAGCTCCTGTTTGAAGAAGTTGACACACAATGTTTTTCTCTTAACTGATCGTTATTTCAGGCTGTCAATAATGTTGTCTTACTGATTGTCAAACATTTCTTATCGAGTGGTTTTCAATTGGGTGTGAAAGGTAAACAGAAAATTACTTTGGTTTTAGTTTTGCTTTTACTACGGTTTGAGATTGGCTGAGTGGTGTAATTGGTAAGTAATTGGTTTAGTTTTGAAATAATTTAAACCTCTTGGTTTTAAACCTCTGTAGCTTCAAGAGACTGGAGATTATTGTCAGAAAAAAGGATGTTTATGTCATCTGCAAATAGATAAAAGCTTAACTTTGAAGAAGAGTTTGGGATATCATTTATATATATCAGAAAGAGTAGAGGGCCTAGCACAGAACCTTGTGGAACCCCACAGGGCGTTGTCGCTTTAGCAGATACTGTCATTTCCACCTCTGTAGTTTGCACACGTCCACATAAGTATGAAGAGAACCAATCATTTACAACGCCTCTAATGTCATAATGATGTAACTTACTTAACAAAACTGAGTGGTTGACTGTATCGAATGCTTTTTTTAAATCAATGAAAATTCCACAAGTGTATAATTTCTTGTCCATATTACCTTGTATAGTGTTAACAATATCAAGGATTGCATGTTGTGTAGAGTGTTTATCTCTAAAGCCACAAGTAACTAACCTGTGACTTGTTGTAATATATTGTAATTATTTTATTGTAATTGTTCACTTATTTCTTTTCTATTTCATTTCTTTTGTTTTCATTTCTTTTGTTTTCATTTTTACTGACTGATTATTTTATTGTAATTGTTCACTTATTTCTTTTCTATTTCATTTCTTTTGTTTTCATTTTTACTGACTGATTATTTTATTGTAATTGTTCACTTATTATTTTCTATTTCTTTTGTTTCATTTTTACTGATAATGACGTTTGATTTAAAAGCGCAACCCGCCTCGATTAGCTCTGCTATCTGCGGGTTGCGCAAGATTATCATTGTATTTTCCTTTTTTTAAACTAATAAAATGAAAATGAAAAAAATGAAATAATCGTTATCCCAGTTTATCGATTAAGCTGCGTTGTTGATTAGCAAACATTTCGTTTAGTGCGGTTTATCACCACCAAGAGTCATCACCACCAAGTATGGACTAAACACCTTTAGGTACTACGGGCCAAAAATCTGGAGCTCTTTAAATGATGAACTAAGAACTTCTCCGACTCTCAAAAAATTTGTAACACGTATCAGAAAAATCACCTTTGACGAATGTAACTGCTCTTCATGCAACTGTCGTTGATATTTTACATTTTAGTGGCATTATTTGTAAATAATAGCGTATCGTGATGTAGATAGTTTAATTTTTTATATATTTTTTGTTGTTTTGTTAGCATTATACTCGACTCATTAGCTACTTAAGCTAGGAGCCTAATAAGCTCCAGGCCCTCGAGTATAAATAGAGTTTTCAGTTCAATTGAGTGTGAAAAGTAATCAGTTACTTTGGTTTTGGGTTTTCGTTTTACTACGGTTTGAGATTGGCCGAGAAGTCTAGTAATTGGTAAGTAATTGGTTTGGTTTTGGTTTTACAGAACTCAATTAAATACCGCTCTAATCTCGTGATACGTCAGGAATATATATCCAATCAAGGATTATTTTGTAAATTGACGAATTTTTAGAAAAGGTCTTAGTTTTGGTTCCATATTTATAAAACATCAAGAATTTTAATCCGGCTTGTGTGTGGTAGGATGGCCGATGGGTCCAAGGCGCCAGACCCTTTACCATCTAAATGGTATCGAGTGTTCTGGTCTCCGAATGGAGGCGTGGATTCGAATCCCACTGCAGTTCCTTTTGAAAAAGTTGACACAATTTTTTTCTCTTAACTAATCGTTATTTCAGGCTATCAATAATGTTGTCTTACTGATTGGCAAACGTTTCTTTTAGAGCAGTTTTCAATTGAGTGTCAAAAATCATCGGGCAATTACTTGGTCTTGGTTTCTCTACGGTTTGAGACTGGGTTGGTATTGGTTTTATGACACTCAGTTAAATCCTGCTGTAATTTTGTAAGGGAATTTGAAAATTGGTAGTACGTAAGGAATATATCTCCTATGTTCAAGGGTTATTTACTAAATTGACGCCGGGTTTTTTAGACCATATTTATTGAACCTCACAGTCTAAAGTTGAAAACAAAATGGCGCCCTATCGAAAAGCTGCCATGTTATTCACCGCAACACTTGATTTGGAGACCAGGAAAAAGGCAAAGGAAACTTCGAAGACTAGAAGAAGAAAAAGCAGCCGTCTGAAACAGCAACAACACATGAGAAAAACCATCACGTGTCCGCCATTTTGTTCAATAACGCACTGTAATTACTTCAAACAACCTCCTTTGGGTTGTTTGAGGTAATTGTAATCCAATTGTAATCAGGGACTGTAATTAGTTGATGTGAACCATTTCATATTGAACTCGATTATAATTCGATCAAAATCGAGGCCTAATGTGAACAGGGCTTAAGTACTCTAATTGGTAAGTAATTGGTTTGGTTTTGGTTTTACGAAACTCAACTGAATTCCGCTCTAATCTTGTTTGGGAATTCGCAAATTGCTGGTACAAAAGGAAATTAGCTCCTATATTCAAGAATTATTTTGTAAATTCACGAATTTTTAGACAAGGTGTTCATCTTGCTTCCATATTTATAAAACTTCATAAACTCTATACCAGTTTGTGTGTGGTCAGGATGGCCGAGCGGTCTAAGGCGCCAGACTCAAGGTGAAAATCCTTTACCATCTAAATGGTATGGAGTGTTCTGGTCTCCGAATGGAGGCGTGGGTTCGAATCCCACTCCTGACAAACCGGCTTTCCTTTCTGAAAAAGGTGACACACATTTTTGCTTCACAATAATCTTTATCTCAGGCTATTGATTAAGCTGCCTTCTTGATGGCAAACATTTCTTTTAGAGCGGTTTTTAATTGAGTGTTAAAGTGTAATCAGGCAATTACTTTGGGTTTGGGCTTTCGTTTTACTACGGTTTGAGATTGGCCGAGAAGTCTAATTGGTAAGTTATTGGTTTGGTTTTGGCTTTACAGAACTCAATTAAATCTCCGCTCTAATCCTTTTTGGGATTGCGCGTATTGAACGTACGTTAGGAATACATCTCCTATATTCAGGGATTATTTTGTAAATTGACGAATTTTTAGACAAGGTGTTCATCTTGCTTCCATATTTATAAAACTTCATAAATTCTATTTCGTGTGTGGTCAGGATGGCCGAGCGCTCTAAGGCGCCAGACTCAAGGTGAAAATCCTTTACCATCTAAATGGTATGGAGTGTTCTGGTCTCCGAATGGAGGCGTGGGTTCGAATCCCACTCCTGACAAACCGGCTTTCCTTTCTGAAAAAGTTGACACACATTTTTTCTTTGAAATAATCTTTATCCCAGGCTATCGATTAAGCTGCCTTCTTTATGGCAAACATTTCTTTTAGAGCGGTTTTTAATCGAGTGTTAAAGTGTAATCAGGCAATTACTTTGGGTTTGGGCTTTCGTTTTACTACGGTTTGAGATTGGCCGAGAAGTCTAATTGGTAAGTAATTGGTTTGGTTTTGGCTTTACAGAACTCAATTAAATTTCCGCTCTAATCCTGTTTGGGATTGCGCATATTGAACGTACGTTAGGAATACATCTCCTATATTCAGGGATTATTTTGTAAATTGACGAATTTTTAGACAAGGTGTTCATCTTGCTTCCATATTTATAAAACTTCATAAATTCTATTTCGTGTGTGGTCAGGATGGCCGAGCGCTCTAAGGCGCCAGACTCAAGGTGAAAATCCTTTACCATCTAAATGGTATGGAGTGTTCTGGTCTCCGAATGGAGGCGTGGGTTCGAATCCCACTCCTGACAAACCGGCTTTCCTTTCTGAAAAAGTTGACACACATTTTTTCTTTGAAATAATCTTTATCCCAGGCTATCGATTAAGCTGCCTTCTTTATGGCAAACATTTCTTTTAGAGCGGTTTTTAATCGAGTGTTAAAGTGTAATCAGGCAATTACTTTGGGTTTGGGCTTTCGTTTTACTACGGTTTGAGATTGGCCGAGAAGTCTAATTGGTAAGTAATTGGTTTGGTTTTGGCTTTACAGAACTCAATTAAATTTCCGCTCTAATCCTGTTTGGGATTGCGCATATTGAACGTACGTTAGGAATACATCTCCTATATTCAGGGATTATTTTGTAAATTGACGAATTTTTAGACAAGGTGTTCATCTTGCTTCCATATTTATAAAACTTCATAAATTCTATTTCGTGTGTGGTCAGGATGGCCGAGCGCTCTAAGGCGCCAGACTCAAGGTGAAAATCCTTTACCATCTAAATGGTATGGAGTGTTCTGGTCTCCGAATGGAGGCGTGGGTTCGAATCCCACTCCTGACAAACCGGCTTTCCTTTCTGAAAAAGTTGACACACATTTTTTCTTTGAAATAATCTTTATCCCAGGCTATCGATTAAGCTGCCTTCTTTATGGCAAACATTTCTTTTAGAGCGGTTTTTAATCGAGTGTTAAAGTGTAATCAGGCAATTACTTTGGGTTTGGGCTTTCGTTTTACTACGGTTTGAGATTGGCCGAGAAGTCTAATTGGTAAGTAATTGGTTTGGTTTTGGCTTTACAGAACTCAATTAAATTTCCGCTCTAATCCTGTTTGGGATTGCGCATATTGAACGTACGTTAGGAATACATCTCCTATATTCAGGGATTATTTTGTAAATTGACGAATTTTTAGACAAGGTGTTCATCTTGCTTCCATATTTATAAAACTTCATAAATTCTATTTCGTGTGTGGTCAGGATGGCCGAGCGGTCTAAGGCGCCAGACTCAAGGTGAAAATCCTTTACCATCTAAATGGTATGGAGTGTTCTGGTCTCCGAATGGAGGCGTGGGTTCGAAACCCACTCCTGACAAACCGGCTTTCCTTTCTGAAAAAGTTGACACACATTTTTTCTTCACAATAATCTTTATCTCAGGCTAATGATTAAGCTGCCTTCTTGATGGCAAACATTTCTTTTAGAGCGGTTTTTAATCGAGTGTTAAAGTGTAATCAGGCAATTACTTTGGGTTTGGGCTTTCGTTTTACTACGGTTTGAGATTGGCTGAGAAGTCTAATTGGTAAGTTATTGGTTTGGTTTTGGCTTTACAGAACTCAATTAAATCTCCGCTCTAATCCTTTTTGGGATTGCGCATATTGAACGTACGTTAGGAATACATCTCCTATATTCAGGGATTATTTTGTAAATTGACGAATTTTTAGACTAGGTGTTCATCTTGCTTCCATATTTATAAAACTTCATAAATTCTATACTAGTTTGTGTGTGGTCAGGATGGCCGAGCGGTCTAAGGCGCCAGACTCAAGGTGAAAATCCTTTACCATCTAAATGGTATGGAGTGTTCTGGTCTCCGAATGGACGCGTGGGTTCGAATCCCACTCCTGACAAACCGGCTTTCCTTTCTGAAAAAATTGACACACATTTTTTCTTCACAATAATCTTTATCTCAGGCTAATGATTAAGCTCCCTTCTTGATGGCAAACATTTCTTTTAGAGCGGTTTTTAATCGAGTGTTAAAGTGTAATCAGGCAATTACTTTGGGTTTGGGCTTTCGTTTTACTACGGTTTGAGATTGGCCGAGAAGTCTAATTGGTAAGTTATTGGTTTGGTTTTGGCTTTACAGAACTCAATTAAATCTCCGCTCTAATCCTTGTTGGGATTGCGGATATTGAACGTACGTTAGGAATACATCTCCTATATTCAGGGATTATTTTGTAAATTGACGAATTTTTAGACAAGGTGTTCATCTTGCTTCCATATTTATAAAACTTCATAAATTCTATTTCGTGTGTGGTCAGGATGGCCGAGCGGTCTAAGGCGCCAGACTCAAGGTGAAAATCCTTTACCATCTAAATGGTATGGAGTGTTCTGGTCTCCGAATGGAGGCGTGGGTTCGAATCCCACTCCTGACAAACCGGCCTTCCTTTCTGAAAAAGTTGACACACATTTTTTCTTTGAAATAATCTTTATCCCAGGCTATTGATTAAGCTTCCTTCTTGATGGCAAACATTTCTTTTAGAGCGGTTTTTAATCGAGTGTTAAAGTGTAATCAGGCAATTACTTTGGGTTTGGGCTTTCGTTTTACTACGTTTTGAGATTGGCCGAGAAGTCTAATTGGTAAGTAATTGGTTTGGTTTTGGCTTTACAGAACTCAATTAAATCTCCGCTCTAATCCTGTTTGGGATTGCGGATATTGAACGTACGTTAGGAATACATCTCCTATATTCAGGGATTCTTTTGTAAATTGACGAATTTTTAGACAAGGTGTTCATCTTGCTTCCATATTTATAAAACTTCATAAATTCTATTTCGTGTGTGGTCAGGATGGCCGAGCGGTCTAAGGCGCCAGACTCAAGGTGAAAATCCTTTACCATCTAAATGGTATGGAGTGTTCTGGTCTCCGAATGGAGGCGTGGGTTCGAATCCCACTCCTGACAAACCGGCCTTCCTTTCTGAAAAAGTTGACACACATTTTTTCTTTGAAATAATCTTTATCCCAGGCTATTGATTAAGCTTCCTTCTTGATGGCAAACATTTCTTTTAGAGCGGTTTTTAATCGAGTGTTAAAGTGTAATCAGGCAATTACTTTGGGTTTGGGCTTTCGTTTTACTACGGTTTGAGATTGGCCGAGAAGTCTAATTGGTAAGTAATTGGTTTGGTTTTGGCTTTACAGAACTGAATTAAATCTCCGCTCTAATCCTGTTTGGGATTGCGGATATTGAACGTACGTTAGGAATACATCTCCTATATTCAGGGATTCTTTTGTAAATTGACGAATTTTTAGACAAGGTGTTCATCTTGCTTCCATATTTATAAAACTTCATAAATTCTATTTCGTGTGTGGTCAGGATGGCCGAGCGGTCTAAGGCGCCAGACTCAAGGTGAAAATCCTTTACCATCTAAATGGTATGGAGTGTTCTGGTCTCCGAATGGAGGCGTGGGTTCGAATCCCACTCCTGACAAACCGGCTTTCCTTTCTGAAAAAGTTGACACACATTTTTTTCTTTGAAATAATCTTTATCCCATGCTATCGATTAAGCTGCCTTCTTTATGGCAAACATTTCTTTTAGAGCGGTTTTTAATCGAGTGTTAAAGTGTAATCAGGCAATTACTTTGGGTTTGGGCTTTCGTTTTACTACGGTTTGAGATTGGCCGAGAAGTCTAATTGGTAAGTAATTGGTTTGGTTTTGGCTTTACAGAACTGAATTAAATCTCCGCTCTAATCCTGTTTGGGATTGCGGATATTGAACGTACGTTAGGAATACATCTCCTATATTCAGGGATTCTTTTGTAAATTGACGAATTTTTAGACAAGGTGTTCATCTTGCTTCCATATTTATAAAACTTCATAAATTCTATTTCGTGTGTGGTCAGGATGGCCGAGCGGTCTAAGGCGCCAGACTCAAGGTGAAAATCCTTTACCATCTAAATGGTATGGAGTGTTCTGGTCTCCGAATGGAGGCGTGGGTTCCAATCCCACTCCTGACAAACCGGCTTTCCTTTCTGAAAAAGTTGACACACATTTTTTCTTTGAAATAATCTTTATCCCAGGCTATCGATTAAGCTGCCTTCTTTATGGCAAACATTTCTTTTAGAGCGGTTTTTAATCGAGTGTTAAAGTGTAATCAGGCAATTACTTTGGGTTTGGGCTTTCGTTTTACTACGGTTTGAGATTGGCCGAGAAGTCTAATTGGTAAGTAATTGGTTTGGTTTTGGCTTTACAGAACTCAATTCAATCTCCGCTCTAATCCTGTTTGGGATTGCGCATATTGAACGTACGTTAGGAATACATCTCCTATATTCAGGGATTATTTTGTAAATTGACGAATTTTTAGACAAGGTGTTCATCTTGCTTCCATATTTATAAAACTTCATAAATTCTATACTAGTTTGTGTGTGGTCAGGATGGCCGAGCGGTCTAAGGCGCCAGACTCAAGGTGAAAATCCTTTACCATCTAAATGGTATGGAGTGTTCTGGTCTCCGAATGGAGGCGTGGGTTCAAATCCCATTCCTGACAAACCGGCTTTCCTTTCTGAAAAAGGTGACACACATTTTTTCTTCACAATAATCTTTATCTCAGGCTATTGATTAAGCTGCCTTCTTGATGGCAAACATTTCTTTTAGAGCGGTTTTTAATTGAGTGTTAAAGTGTAATCAGGCAATTACTTTGGGTTTGGGCTTTCGTTTTACTACGGTTTGAGATTGGCCGAGAAGTCTAATTGGTAAGTAATTGGTTTGGTTTTGGCTTTAAAGAACTCAATTAAATATCCGCTCTAATCCTGTTTGGGATTGCGCACATTGAACGTACGTTAGGAATACATCTCCTATATTCAGGGATTATTTTGTAAATTGACGAATTTTTAGACAAGGTGTTCATCTTCCTTCCATATTTATAAAACTTCATAAATTCTATACTAGTTTGTGTGTGGTCAGGATGGCCGAGAGGTCTAAGGCGCCAGACTCAAGGTGAAAATCCTTTACCACGATCTAAATGGTATGGAGTGTTCTGGTCTCCGAATGGAGGCGTGGGTTCGAATCCCACTCCTGACAAACCGGCTTTCCTTTCTGAAAAAGTTGACACACATTTTTTCTTTGAAATAATCTTTATCCCAGGCTATCGATTAAGCTTCCTTCTTGATGGCAAACATTTCTTTTAGAGCGGTTTTTAATCGAGTGTTAAAGTGTAATCAGGCAATTACTTTGGGTTTGGGCTTTCGTTTTACTACGGTTTGAGATTGGCCGAGAAGTCTAATTGGTAAGTAATTTGTTTGGTTTTGGCTTTACAGAACTCAATTAAATATCCGCTCTAATCCTGTTTGGGATTGCGCATATTGAACGTACGTTAGGAATACATCTCCTATATTCAGGAATTTTTTTGTAAATTGACGAATTTTTAGACAAGGTGTTCATCTTGCTTCCATATTTATAAAACTTCATAAATTCTATACTAGTTTGTGTGTGGTCAGGATGGCCGAGCGGTCTAAGGCGCCAGACTCAAGGTGAAAATCCTTTACCATCTAAATGGTATGGAGTGTTCTAGTCTCCGAATGGAGGCGTGGGTTCGAAACCCACTCGTGACAAACCGGCTTTCCTTTCTGAAAAAGGTGACACACATTTTTTCTTTACAATAATCTTTATCTCAGGCTATTAATTAAGCTGCCTTCTTGATGGCAAACATTTCTTTTAGAGCGGTTTTTAATCGAGTGTTAAAGTGTAATCAGGCAATTACTTTGGGTTTGGGCTTTCGTTTTACTACGGTTTGAGATTGGCCGAGAAGTCTAATTGGTAAGTTATTGGTTTGGTTTTGGCTTTACAGAACTCAATTAAATCTCCGCTCTAATCCTGTTTGGGATTGCGGATATTGAACGTACGTTAGGAATACATCTCCTATATTCAGGGATTATTTTGTAAATTGACGAATTTTTAGACAAGGTGTTCATCTTGCTTCCATATTTATAAAACTTCATAAATTCTATTTCGTGTGTGGTCAGGATGGCCGAGCGGTCTAAGGCGCCAGACTCAAGGTGAAAATCCTTTACCACGATCTAAATGGTATGGAGTGTTCTGGTGTCCGAATGGAGGCGTGGGTTCGAATCCCACTCCTGACAAACCGGCTTTCCTTTCTGAAAAAGTTGACACACATTTTTTCTTTGAAATAATCTTTATCCCAGGCTATCGATTAAGCTTCCTTCTTGATGGCAAACATTTCTTTTAGAGCGGTTTTTAATCGAGTGTTAAAGTGTAATCAGGCAATTACTTTGGGTTTGGGCTTTCGTTTTACTACGGTTTGAGATTGGCCGAGAAGTCTAATTGGTAAGTAATTGGTTTGGTTTTGGCTTTACAGAACTCAATTAAATCTCCGCTCTAATACTGTTTGGGATTGCGCATATTGAACGTACGTTAGGAATACATCTCCTATATTCAGGAATTTTTTTGTAAATTGACGAATTTTTAGACAAGGTGTTCATCTTTCTTCCATATTTATAAAACTTCATAAATTCTATACTAGTTTGTGTGTGGTCAGGATGGCCGAGCGGTCTAAGGCGCCAGACTCAAGGTGAAAATCCTTTACCATCTAAATGGTATGGAGTGTTCTGGTCTCCGAATGGAGGCTTGGGTTCGAAACCCACTCCTGACAAACCGGCTCTCCTTTCTGAAAAAGGTGACACACATTTTTTCTTTACAATAATCTTTATCTCAGGCTATTAATTAAGCTGCCTTCTTGATGGCAAACATTTCTTTTAGAGCGGTTTTTAATCGAGTGTTAAAGTGTAATCAGGCAATTACTTTGGGTTTGGGCTTTCGTTTTACTACGGTTTGAGATTGGCCGAGAAGTCTAATTGGTAAGTGATTGGTTTGGTTTTGGTTTTACAGAACTCAATTAAATCTCCGCGCTAATCCTGTTTGGGATTGCGCATATTGAACGTACGTTAGGAATACATCTCCTATATTCAGGGATTATTTTGTAAATTGACGAATTTTTAGACAAGGTGTTCATCTTGCTTCCATATTTATAAAACTTCATAAATTCTATACTAGTTTGTGTGTGGTCAGGATGGCCGAGCGGTCTAAGGCGCCAGACTCAAGGTGAAAATCCTTTACCATCTAAATGGAATGGAGTGTTCTGGTCTCCGAATGGAGGCGTGGGTTCGAATCCCACTCTTGACAAACCGGCTTTCCTTTGTGAAAAAGTTGACACACATTTTTTCTTTGAAATAATCGTTATCCCAGGCTATTGATTAAGCTGCCTTCTTGATGGCAAACATTTCTTTTAGAGCGGTTTTTAATCGAGTGGTAAAGTGTAATCAGGCAATTACTTTGGGTTTGGGCTTTCGTTTTACTACGGTTTGAGATTGGCCGAGAAGTCTAATTGGTAAGTTATTGGTTTGGTTTTGGCTTTACAGAACTCAATTAAATCTCCGCTCTAATCCTGTTTGGGATTGCGCATATTGAACGTACGTTAGGAATACATCTCCTATATTCAGGGATTATTTTGTAAATTGACGAATTTTTAGACAAGGTGTTCATCTTGCTTCCATATTTATAAAACTTCATAAATTCTATACTAGTTTGTGTGTGGTCAGGATGGCCGAGCGGTCTAAGGCGCCAGACTCAAGGTGAAAATCCTTTACCATCTAAATGGTATGGAGTGTTCTGGTCTCCGAATGGAGGCGTGGGTTCGAATCCCACTCCTGACAAACCGGCTTTCCTTTCTGAAAAAGGTGACACACATTTTTGCTTCACAATAATCTTTATCTCAGGCTATTGATTAAGCTGCCTTCTTGATGGCAAACATTTCTTTTAGAGCGGTTTTTAATTGAGTGTTAAAGTGTAATCAGGCAATTACTTTGGGTTTGGGCTTTCGTTTTACTACGGTTTGAGATTGGCCGAGAAGTCTAATTGGTAAGTAATTGGTTTGGTTTTGGCTTTAAAGAACTCAATTAAATATCCGCTCTAATCCTGTTTGGGATTGCGCATATTGAACGTACGTTAGGAATACATCTCCTATATTCAGGGATTATTTTGTAAATTGACGAATTTTTAGACAAGGTGTTCATCTTGCTTCCATATTTATAAAACTTCATAAATTCTATACTAGTTTGTGTGTGGTCAGGATGGCCGAGAGGTCTAAGGCGCCAGACTCAAGGTGAAAATCCTTTACCACGATCTAAATGGTATGGAGTGTTCTGGTCTCCGAATGGAGGCGTGGGTTCGAATCCCACTCCTGACAAACCGGCTTTCCTTTCTGAAAAAGTTGACACACATTTTTTCTTTGAAATAATCTTTATCCCAGGCTATCGATTAAGCTTCCTTCTTGATGGCAAACATTTCTTTTAGAGCGGTTTTTAATCGAGTGTTAAAGTGTAATCAGGCAATTACTTTGGGTTTGGGCTTTCGTTTTACTACGGTTTGAGATTGGCCGAGAAGTCTAATTGGTAAGTAATTTGTTTGGTTTTGGCTTTACAGAACTCAATTAAATCTCCGCTCTAATCCTGTTTGGGATTGCGCATATTGAACGTACGTTAGGAATACATCTCCTATATTCAGGAATTTTTTTGTAAATTGACGAATTTTTAGACAAGGTGTTCATCTTGCTTCCATATTTATAAAACTTCATAAATTCTATACTAGTTTGTGTGTGGTCAGGATGGCCGAGCGGTCTAAGGCGCCAGACTCAAGGTGAAAATCCTTTACCATCTAAATGGTATGGAGTGTTCTAGTCTCCGAATGGAGGCGTGGGTTCGAAACCCACTCGTGACAAACCGGCTTTCCTTTCTGAAAAAGGTGACACACATTTTTTCTTTACAATAATCTTTATCTCAGGCTATTAATTAAGCTGCCTTCTTGATGGCAAACATTTCTTTTAGAGCGGTTTTTAATCGAGTGTTAAAGTGTAATCAGGCAATTACTTTGGGTTTGGGCTTTCGTTTTACTACGGTTTGAGATTGGCCGAGAAGTCTAATTGGTAAGTGATTGGTTTGGTTTTGGTTTTACAGAACTCAATTAAATCTCCGCTCTAATCCTGTTTGGGATTGCGCATATTGAACGTACGTTAGGAATACATCTCCTATATTCAGGGATTATTTTGTAAATTGACGAATTTTTAGACAAGGTGTTCATCTTGCTTCCATATTTATAAAACTTCATAAATTCTATACTAGTTTGTGTGTGGTCAGGATGGCCGAGCGGTCTAAGGCGCCAGACTCAAGGTGAAAATCCTTTACCATCTAAATGGAATGGAGTGTTCTGGTCTCCGAATGGAGGCGTGGGTTCGAATCCCACTCTTGACAAACCGGCTTTCCTTTGTGAAAAAGTTGACACACATTTTTTCTTTGAAATAATCGTTATCCCAGGCTATTGATTAAGCTGCCTTCTTGATGGCAAACATTTCTTTTAGAGCGGTTTTTAATCGAGTGGTAAAGTGTAATCAGGCAATTACTTTGGGTTTGGGCTTTCGTTTTACTACGGTTTGAGATTGGCCGAGAAGTCTAATTGGTAAGTTATTGGTTTGGTTTTGGCTTTACAGAACTCAATTAAATCTCCGCTCTAATCCTGTTTGGGATTGCGCATATTGAACGTACGTTAGGAATACATCTCCTATATTCAGGGATTATTTTGTAAATTGACGAATTTTTAGACAAGGTGTTCATCTTGCTTCCATATTTATAAAACTTCATAAATTCTATACTAGTTTGTGTGTGGTCAGGATGGCCGAGCGGTCTAAGGCGCCAGACTCAAGGTGAAAGTCCTTTACCATCTAAATGGTATGGAGTGTTCTGGTCTCCGAATGGAGGCGTGGGTTCGAATCCCACTCCTGACAAACCGGCTTTCCTTTCTGAAAAAGGTGACACACATTTTTGCTTCACAATAATCTTTATCTCAGGCTATTGATTAAGCTGCCTTCTTGATGGCAAACATTTCTTTTAGAGCGGTTTTTAATTGAGTGTTAAAGTGTAATCAGGCAATTACTTTGGGTTTGGGCTTTCGTTTTACTACGGTTTGAGATTGGCCGAGAAGTCTAATTGGTAAGTAATTGGTTTGGTTTTGGCTTTAAAGAACTCAATTAAATATCCGCTCTAATCCTGTTTGGGATTGCGCATATTGAACGTACGTTAGGAATACATCTCCTATATTCAGGGATTATTTTGTAAATTGACGAATTTTTAGACAAGGTGTTCATCTTGCTTCCATATTTATAAAACTTCATAAATTCTATACTAGTTTGTGTGTGGTCAGGATGGCCGAGCGGTCTAAGGCGCCAGACTCAAGGTGAAAATCCTTTACCACGATCTAAATGGTATGGAGTGTTCTGGTCTCCGAATGGAGGCGTGGGTTCGAATCCCACTCCTGACAAACCGGCTTTCCTTTCTGAAAAAGTTGACACACATTTTTTCTTTGAAATAATCTTTATCCCAGGCTATCGATTAAGCTTCCTTCTTGATGGCAAACATTTCTTTTAGAGCGGTTTTTAATCGAGTGTTAAAGTGTAATCAGGCAATTACTTTGGGTTTGGGCTTTCGTTTTACTACGGTTTGAGATTGGCCGAGAAGTCTAATTGGTAAGTAATTGGTTTGGTTTTGGCTTTACAGAACTCAATTAAATCTCCGCTCTAATCCTGTTTGGGATTGCGCATATTGAACGTACGTTAGGAATACATCTCCTATATTCAGGAATTTTTTTGTAAATTGACGAATTTTTAGACAAGGTGTTCATCTTGCTTCCATATTTATAAAACTTCATAAATTCTATACTAGTTTGTGTGTGGTCAGGATGGCCGAGCGGTCTAAGGCGCCAGACTCAAGGTGAAAATCCTTTACCATCTAAATGGTATGGAGTGTTCTAGTCTCCGAATGGAGGCGTGGGTTCGAAACCCACTCGTGACAAACCGGCTTTCCTTTCTGAAAAAGTTGACACACATTTTTTCTTTGAAATAATCTTTATCCCAGGCTATCGATTAAGCTTCCTTCTTGATGGCAAACATTTCTTTTAGAGCGGTTTTTAATCGAGTGTTAAAGTGTAATCAGGCAATTACTTTGGGTTTGGGCTTTCGTTTTACTACGGTTTGAGATTGGCCGAGAAGTCTAATTGGTAAGTAATTTGTTTGGTTTTGGCTTTACAGAACTCAATTAAATCTCCGCTCTAATCCTGTTTGGGATTGCGCATATTGAACGTACGTTAGGAATACATCTCCTATATTCAGGAATTTTTTTGTAAATTGACGAATTTTTAGACAAGGTGTTCATCTTGCTTCCATATTTATAAAACTTCATAAATTCTATACTAGTTTGTGTGTGGTCAGGATGGCCGAGCGGTCTAAGGCGCCAGACTCAAGGTGAAAATCCTTTACCATCTAAATGGTATGGAGTGTTCTAGTCTCCGAATGGAGGCGTGGGTTCGAAACCCACTCGTGACAAACCGGCTTTCCTTTCTGAAAAAGGTGACACACATTTTTTCTTTACAATAATCTTTATCTCAGGCTATTAATTAAGCTGCCTTCTTGATGGCAAACATTTCTTTTAGAGCGGTTTTTAATCGAGTGTTAAAGTGTAATCAGGCAATTACTTTGGGTTTGGGCTTTCGTTTTACTACGGTTTGAGATTGGCCGAGAAGTCTAATTGGTAAGTGATTGGTTTGGTTTTGGTTTTACAGAACTCAATTAAATCTCCGCTCTAATCCTGTTTGGGATTGCGCATATTGAACGTACGTTAGGAATACATCTCCTATATTCAGGGATTATTTTGTAAATTGACGAATTTTTAGACAAGGTGTTCATCTTGCTTCCATATTTATAAAACTTCATAAATTCTATACTAGTTTGTGTGTGGTCAGGATGGCCGAGCGGTCTAAGGCGCCAGACTCAAGGTGAAAATCCTTTACCATCTAAATGGAATGGAGTGTTCTGGTCTCCGAATGGAGGCGTGGGTTCGAATCCCACTCTTGACAAACCGGCTTTCCTTTGTGAAAAAGTTGACACACATTTTTTCTTTGAAATAATCGTTATCCCAGGCTATTGATTAAGCTGCCTTCTTGATGGCAAACATTTCTTTTAGAGCGGTTTTTAATCGAGTGGTAAAGTGTAATCAGGCAATTACTTTGGGTTTGGGCTTTCGTTTTACTACGGTTTGAGATTGGCCGAGAAGTCTAATTGGTAAGTAATTGGTTTGGTTTTGGCTTTAAAGAACTCAATTAAATATCCGCTCTAATCCTGTCTGGGATTGCGCATATTGAACGTACGTTAGGAATACATCTCCTATATTCAGGGATTATTTTGTAAATTGACGAATTTTTAGACAAGGTGTTCATCTTGCTTCCATATTTATAAAACTTCATAAATTCTATACTAGTTTGTGTGTGGTCAGGATGGCCGAGCGGTCTAAGGCGCCAGACTCAAGGTGAAAATCCTTTACCACGATCTAAATGGTATGGAGTGTTCTGGTCTCCGAATGGAGGCGTGGGTTCGAATCCCACTCCTGACAAACCGGCTTTCCTTTCTGAAAAAGTTGACACACATTTTTTCTTTGAAATAATCTTTATCCCAGGCTATCGATTAAGCTTCCTTCTTGATGGCAAACATTTCTTTTAGAGCGGTTTTTAATCGAGTGTTAAAGTGTAATCAGGCAATTACTTTGGGTTTGGGCTTTCGTTTTACTACGGTTTGAGATTGGCCGAGAAGTCTAATTGGTAAGTAATTGGTTTGGTTTTGGCTTTACAGAACTCAATTAAATCTCCGCTCTAATCCTGTTTGGGATTGCGCATATTGAACGTACGTTAGGAATACATCTCCTATATTCAGGAATTTTTTTGTAAATTGACGAATTTTTAGACAAGGTGTTCATCTTGCTTCCATATTTATAAAACTTCATAAATTCTATACTAGTTTGTGTGTGGTCAGGATGGCCGAGCGGTCTAAGGCGCCAGACTCAAGGTGAAAATCCTTTACCATCTAAATGGTATGGAGTGTTCTAGTCTCTGAATGGAGGCGTGGGTTCGAAACCCACTCGTGACAAACCGGCTTTCCTTTCTGAAAAAGGTGACACACATTTTTTCTTTACAATAATTTTTATCTCAGGCTATTAATTAAGCTGCCTTCTTGATGGCAAACATTTCTTTTAGAGCGGTTTTTAATCGAGTGTTAAAGTGTAATCAGGCAATTACTTTGGGTTTGGGCTTTCGTTTTACTACGGTTTGAGATTGGCCGAGAAGTCTAATTGGTAAGTGATTGGTTTGGTTTTGGTTTTACAGAACTCAATTAAATCTCCGCGCTAATCCTGTTTGGGATTGCGCATATTGAACGTACGTTAGGAATACATCTCCTATATTCAGGGATTATTTTGTAAATTGACGAATTTTTAGACAAGGTGTTCATCTTGCTTCCATATTTATAAAACTTCATAAATTCTATACTAGTTTGTGTGTGGTCAGGATGGCCGAGCGGTCTAAGGCGCCAGACTCAAGGTGAAAATCCTTTACCATCTAAATGGAATGGAGTGTTCTGGTCTCCGAATGGAGGCGTGGGTTCGAATCCCACTCTTGACAAACCGGCTTTCCTTTGTGAAAAAGTTGACACACATTTTTTCTTTGAAATAATCGTTATCCCAGGCTATTGATTAAGCTGCCTTCTTGATGGCAAACATTTCTTTTAGAGCGGTTTTTAATCGAGTGGTAAAGTGTAATCAGGCAATTACTTTGGGTTTGGGCTTTCGTTTTACTACGGTTTGAGATTGGCCGAGAAGTCTAATTGGTAAGTTATTGGTTTGGTTTTGGCTTTACAGAACTCAATTAAATCTCCGCTCTAATCCTGTTTGGGATTGCGCATATTGAACGTACGTTAGGAATACATCTCCTATATTCAGGGATTATTTTGTAAATTGACGAATTTTTAGACAAGGTGTTCATCTTGCTTCCATATTTATAAAACTTCATAAATTCTATACTAGTTTGTGTGTGGTCAGGATGGCCGAGCGGTCTAAGGCGCCAGACTCAAGGTGAAAATCCTTTACCATCTAAATGGTATGGAGTGTTCTGGTCTCCGAATGGAGGCGTGGGTTCGAATCCCACTCCTGACAAACCGGCTTTCCTTTCTGAAAAAGGTTACACACATTTTTGCTTCACAATAATCTTTATTTCAGGCTATTGATTAAGCTGCCTTCTTGATGGCAAACATTTCTTTTAGAGCGGTTTTTAATTGAGTGTTAAAGTGTAATCAGGCAATTACTTTGGGTTTGGGCTTTCGTTTTACTACGGTTTGAGATTGGCCGAGAAGTCTAATTGGTAAGTAATTGGTTTGGTTTTGGCTTTAAAGAACTCAATTAAATATCCGCTCTAATCCTGTTTGGGATTGCGCATATTGAACGTACGTTAGGAATACATCTCCTATATTCAGGGATTATTTTGTAAATTGACGAATTTTTAGACAAGGTGTTCATCTTGCTTCCATATTTATAAAACTTCATAAATTCTATACTAGTTTGTGTGTGGTCAGGATGGCCGAGCGGTCTAAGGCGCCAGACTCATGGTGAAAATCCTTTACCATCTAAGTGGTATGGAGTGTTCTGGTCTCCGAATGGAGGCGTGGGTTCGAATCCCACTCCTGACAAACCGGCTTTCCTTTCTGAAAAAGGTGACACACATTTTGTCTTCACAATAATCTTTATCTCAGGCTAATGATTAAGCTGCCTTCTTGATGGCAAACATTTCTTTTAGAGCGGTTTTTAATCGAGTGTTAAAGTGTAATCAGGCAATTACTTTGGGTTTGGGCTTTCGTTTTACTACGGTTTGAGATTGGCCGAGAAGTCTAATTGGTAAGTTATTGGTTTGGTTTTGGCTTTACAGAACTCAATTAAATCTCCGCTCTAATCCTGTTTGGGATTGCGCATATTGAACGTACGTTAGGAATACATCTCCTATATTCAGGGATTATTTTGTAAATTGACGAATTTTTAGACAAGGTGTTCATCTTGCTTCCATATTTATAAAACTTCATAAATTCTATTTCGTGTGTGGTCAGGATGGCCGAGCGGTCTAAGGCGCCAGACTCAAGGTGAAAATCCTTTACCATCTAAATGGTATGGAGTGTTCTGGTCTCCGAATGGAGGCGTGGGTTCGAATCCCACTCCTGACAAACCGGCTTTCCTTTCTGATAAAGTTGACACACATTTTTTCTTTGAAATAATCTTTATCCCAGGCTATCGATTAAGCTTCCTTCTTGATGGCAAACATTTCTTTTAGAGCGGTTTTTAATCGAGTGTTAAAGTGTAATCAGGCAATTACTTTGGGTTTGGGCTTTCGTTTTACTACGGTTTGAGATTGGCCGAGAAGTCTAATTGGTAAGTTATTGGTTTGGTTTTGGCTTTACAGAACTCAATTAAATCTCCGCTCTAATCCTGTTTGGGATTGCGCATATTGAACGTACGTTAGGAATACATCTCCTATATTCAGGGATTATTTTGTAAATTGACGAATTTTTAGACAAGGTGTTCATCTTGCTTCCATATTTATAAAACTTCATAAACTCTATACTAGTTTGTGTGTGGTCAGGATGGCCGAGCGGTCTAAGGCGCCAGACTCAAGGTGAAAATCCTTTACCATCTAAATGGTATGGAGTGTTCTGGTCTCCGAATGGAGGCGTGGGTTCGCATCCCACTCCTGACAAACCGGCTTTCCTTTCTGAAAAAGGTGACACACATTTTTTCTTCACAATAATCTTTATCTCAGGCTATTGATTAAGCTGCCTTCTTGATGGCAAACATTTCTTTTAGAGCGGGTTTTAATTGAGTGTTAAAGTGTAATTAGGCAATTACTTTGGGTTTGGGCTTTCGTTTTACTACGGTTTGAGATTGGCCGAGAAGTCTAATTGGTAAGTAATTGGTTTGGTTTTGGCTTTACAGAACTCAATTAAATCTCCGCTCTAATCCTGTTTGGGATTGCGCATATTGAACGTACGTTAGGAATACATCTCCTATATTCAGGGGTTATTTTGTAAATTGACGAATTTTTAGACAAGGTGTTCATCTTGCTTCCATATTTATAAAACTTCATAAATTCTATACTAGTTTGTGTGTGGTCAGGATGGCCGAGCGGTCTAAGGCGCCAGACTCAAGGTGAAAATCCTTTACCATCTAAATGGTATGGAGTGTTCTGGTCTCCGAATGGAGGCGTGGGTTCGAATCCCACTCCTGACAAACCGGCTTTCCTTTCTGAAAAATTTGACACACATTTTTTCTTTGAAATAATCTTTATCCCAGGCTATCGATTAAGCTTCCTTCTTGATGGCAAACATTTCTTTTAGAGCGGTTTTTAATGGAGTGTTAAAGTGTAATCAGGCAATTACTTTGGGTTTGGGCTTTCGTTTTACTACGGTTTGAGATTGGCCGAGAAGTCTAATTGGTAAGTAATTGGTTTGGTTTTGGCTTTACAGAACTCAATTAAATCTCCGCTCTAATCCTGTTTGGGATTGCGCATATTGAACGTACGTAGGGAATACATCTCCTATATTCAGGGATTATTTTGTAAATTGACGAATTTTTAGACAAGGTGTTTATCTTGCTTCCATATTTATAAAATTTCATAAATTCTATACTAGTTTGTGTGTGGTCAGGATGGCCGAGCGGTCTAAGGCGCCAGACTCAAGGTGAAAATCCTTTACCACGATCTAAATGGTATGGAGTGTTCTGGTCTCCGAATGGAGGCGTGGGTTCGAATCCCACTCCTGACAAACCGCATTTCTTTTTTGAAGAAGTTGACACAATGTTTTACATTTAAATAATTATTATCCCAGGCTGTCTTGTTGTTTTTTGCAAACATTTATTTTCATCTCGTTTTGTATGTGGTGGTACTTCAAGGCAGAGATTTACTCGTAACCTATCCAATTTTGAGAAAAGATCTCAGATTCATGTTTATTAAACTTCAAAAGTTTTGTATTGGTTTGTGTGTGGTCAGAATGGCCGAGCTGTGTAAAGCGCCAGAGTTAAGTAAAAATCATTTACGAGTTTTCTGGTCTTCGAATGGAGGCGTGGATTCGAATGGAGACGTGGGTTCAAATCCCACTCCTGACAAATCTCATTTTGTTTCTGAAGAAGTTGTCACTCTGTTTTGTTTTTTAGGATACCATTATCACTGTAGCGTGGAGTGCATACACCGTTCGTGAGTCGTTGTTTAAGGGCCTGTTTACATGGAGGTGGGGGACCCCAGGTAGGTGAGGTAACCCGCCTAGGTGGGGTAACCCGCCTCTCCATATAATCGCTCATTTTTATTTCATCATGTTTACATGATAGGTGGGGTAACCCGCCTAGGCGGGTTGCCCGGTCTGCCAGGTAGGGTAACCCGCCTAGCCGGGGTCGCATTTTGCCATGGAAACGACTCAAGGTGGGGTACGTTAACCCGCCTAGCCGGGGTCGAGTTCATGTTACATTTGCAAGCGCGCCAAAGCGCGTAAAAATTTGAACCAGAATAATATGGCCGTTAACTGCCTCTGGCGGAGGCTTTGTATCATCAAAAGTGACAGTAAAACGCCACAGCATTGAAATGCTGCAGCGAGAGCAGAAAATAAAGATAAAATAACACTGACCGGCAAAATGCACCGTTCGTCCGCCATTTTCAATGTTTACATGCCTAACGACCACGCAACAACGTCAGGTAAAGTCACCCCGGGACCCCGGGGTTGTAAGTTTGCATGTAAACGCTGGCCATTTTTCGACCACGGCTAGGCGGGTTACCTCACCTACCTGGGGTCCCCCACCTCCATGTAAACAGGCCCTAATTGTCCTTTGTTGAGAGGTTATTTTGGTAGCTGGGGTTTGTTATAGTGGCTGAGGAGGCCGTTGTATAGAGGTCCAAATAAAAATGAATGCGTGGATTGTCCACCGGGAAAAGAACAAACTCGACGTGAATGGAGTTTTATCTTTGTCTCATATCCAAAGAATATGGTCTTGGTTCCATAACTATTTGAGTTCAAATATTTGTGTACTAGTTTGAGTGTGGTCAGGATGGCCCTAAGGCGCCAGACTCAAGATGAAAATCCTTTACCATCTAAATGGTATGGAGTGTTCCGGTCTCCGAATGGAGGCGTGGGTTCGAATCCCACTCCTGACAAGCAAATCTTTTCTTTTCTTTGAAACAAATAGCTGTTATTGCAGTTGAGTCTGCGATCAAATGTTCTTTTGTTTAGAAATGCACACAAACGAGGCGAAAGGGTCAATACAAAGCAGAATTACCCCTTTCGCCTCGTTTGCATGTAAAACCGCTGATAACTGCGATAACAGCTATTGTTTCGAATTTCATTTCTAGGCCACGAATAAACTTGTTTCAGCGGCTGGCAATTTCCTTTCAATAGCCCAATTTCGATATATTAAAATTCAGCCTAAAACAATAGACCTCAGCACGAGGCTCGTGGGAATAAACCCCACAAACTCTGTAGTTATTCCCACGAGCCTCGTGCTGAGGTCTATTGTTTTAGGCTGAATTTTAATATATCAAAATTGGGCTATTAAACGTAGTTTTGAGCATTTGTTAGAAAGCTGTGAAAATTGGCCTCAGTCGTCGACTTTACTATAATGTACATTAAGGACGTTCGCGCGAAATTTTTCCAGTCGGTAGAATTTTTTTAAATTTTTACTGCAGGCATATAATGAGTTACTTGTACGAAAAATGCAAAAAAAAATTGGGGGTCACCGTCTTCGTTTCAGAGATAAGCGTGTGGTAAACTATACTGATTTCGAAAAATTGTCGCATATTATCGAGCACGGTCTACAGGGGTTATAGTTAAAAATATCGAAGGTGAGTCAACGGAGGCAAACGATCTTATTCATATTTTGTAGAAGTGGGTCTGCTGCGTAAATAATTCCAAACCTTACTAACGTTTTCACAAAATTTAACCCTTTAAGAGGCATTTGAGACCGCCGCACAGATGCACGAAGAACTACTAAGAACGGAATTCGAGGGTGCATCTTGCCAAAAATTTAAACTTCTAGTCGATAGATTTTTTTCATTTTTTCCCTAAACGTAGAAAATCAGTAGAGAAAATGATCCATCGAAAGAAACATTGGGGTCACCGAAAGTCCAAGATCGTTAAATCCAGTCAAAGCTCTAGCAATGGCCATCTGCCTTATCATTTGTTTATTTTATGACTTAGCGCGCGCGCTCATGAATGACGTGGCATGTGAATTTGCGTGCGCAGTAAGGATGCGCAGAAACAATTAGCGCGAACGTCCTTAAATATCGACTTGAGTATTTTTAGCCTTAAATTTTTTAATTGGCAGTATCCCTTAACAAAGCGTCTCTTTTTTTACATCTATAGTTATTTTTAGTGGAAACATTGCTTTAGTACCACAACTGCGCTTATTCCGACGCAAAATTATTCCTTACTTGTCTGACACTTTGGTCCTGTTAAGCCTGCTGGACACATGACATTACACGCGCCACGCACGTGATCACAACTCCTAGAGTTAGGACAGTTGCATGTTCGTAGGCAGTATTTGCCGTAGGTTCCTTTAGGACATTCTGTGGAATACATTTTAAGATAGACTTTACTTAACAAACTGTCGTGAAAGATATTGGCTATTGGGAGTCAGTAACCAATTTCACGTAAAATTAAAGCTATTTTCCTAAAAAGTCAATCTAGCCAACAAAGACCTGAGAGTCTACCATAAACGTGTTTTATTATAGAGATATTCCTTTTCTTTTAGGTTTCTCTGGTTGTTCCAGACAATGTTATCACATATGATAACAATTTGATCCACCGAGTTTCCAAGTATAATTCTGGTACTTACTCTCAGTGCAGTATTTTCCTTGGTAACCAGGCTTGCAGTCACATGCGCCATTTCCAGGGTGGCACCTCTCAGTGTGATCAACTTGGCATCTACACTTTTCCTTGCACCCTGCTCCGAAGGACCCTGAAGGACACGCTGTGAAGCAAGAATTTCATTTTGTTATTTAATGTTAGCCGAAGCCTCAAACCGACGCTGTGCGTTTTTTTGGATTACAGTTAAGGAACATGATCTCGAAACAACGTAGGAAAAGAGAACGTGGCGTTATAACTGATATGTTTTCTCTGCCTGGTTATTCCGCATTTTAACTTAGGTACCCAGCTAAATGTTATTTGCACTTAGCTCTCTACATAAAACAGTCACGTGGTACAAAATCAGTCCACCGTGCTGAAAGGGAAAGAATGCGACAGTCTCCAAAGCGAAGCGTCTTCAACCAGTCTAGCTTAACCATTTCTTTGGTGTGGATGTCTCAGTGCAGTGCATTATAGTAATAATCATAATCATAATCATAATCATAATCATAATCATAATCATAATCATAATCATAATCATAATCATAATCATAATCATAATCATAATCATAATCATAATCATAATCATAATCATAATCATAATCATAATCATAATCATAATCATAATCATAATCATAATAAGATTTCTACCAGTTTGAAAAGGTTTTTAGGAAATTCCTCTTTGTTGGCTTCATGTACACATTTTTAATACAGTTCTTAATTTTTGCTAGATACTATTAATATTTCATTTATGGACTTTAAAGTGGTACTATGACGAAAATCGCACCTTTCCTATTTAAGCCATTTCAAAACATAAACAAGTAGACTGCATAAGAAGTAAAATGCTGTTTACTTCTTTCAAATATCTCTTTTCGTTCCAGAGATATTCAAGTTTTTAAAATATGCAAATTAGGCAAGTGATGACGTCATATACTCAAACAGATTTTGTCCAAGTATGATGAAAAGAGATATCTCAGCCAGTTTGTAACAGAAATGTATGATTCTTTGCAGTAAGATTCTACTAAATGTGCTCCACAATATGAGCTTAACAGTTCTGTTACCATGGCAACATACAGGGTTCCAGACCTCCCCCATATTAAAAGCTTTTCTGGCCACCTTTGGCATTCCATTTTGATAATTGCTAACAGCCCTTCATATGCATGATCCAGCAAGCTTATAAATATGTTAGCTCGACTTTGTGGCGTTGTCTAACATTTTCAAGCTGAAAATCACCAAAATATTGAAATAAAGTGGCTGGGGCCTGGAAAAGAGTGAGTTGCCATGGGAACAGAATTTTTTGTAGTCATAGGTGTGTTTCCTGTAGATCTATTAGCCTGTCAAGTTTGAAGGTTTTGCGCTGCAAATTGGCTAAGATAACTCTATTTATATACTCAATAAAATATTGGGTTGAGTGTATGACGTCATCAGCCATCTCATTTGCATATTTTACCCATTTTTCAAACTTAAATATCTCCGGAACTAATGCAGATATTTGCAAACGGTAAACGGCGTTTTCATTCTTTCATGGAATTCTTTGTGATTCACTCAAAAAAACAAGGGGTAAAAATTTGATCATAGTACCACTTTAATGTTATTTTAGCTTTTGTATTTTAATTTTATAGAGGACCCTCCTGAAAACCATTCTTAGCTGATGGAGGCCTTCTCTTAAAATATGTATGTTATAATTATTATTATTATTATTATTATTATTATTATTATAAGTTGTCAACTCTTAGGAAAACCTAACAAAATGCTCGGGGTAACCTTGGCAACCTGCATTGAAAGGGTATCCTTGGCGGCATCTAGTGGAATGACGATACAGGTAGACGCTTCATGTGTTGCAAATATTGAGAGCTGACAATAGACCAATTTCGATATATTAAATTCAGACCTCAGTACGTGGTTCTGGGGAATAGCCACAGAGTTAATTCCCGGGGGTTTATTCCCGAGAGCCTCGTGCTGAGGTCTATTGTGTTAGCCTGAATTTTAATATCTATCGAAATTGGTCTATTATGAGCTACGCGGGCTTGAAACAGATTATCTAGTAAACAGTTACTACCTTCGGTGCAGCGGACCCCAAAGAATCCTGGGTCACACAGACATGTTCCTGTCTCTGGGTGGCAAGGTTCCATGTGAACGCATTCGCACTTCTCCTGACAAGCAGCTCCATAGAACCCAAGAGGACAATCTAGCGTGAGATGCCGTGAACGGTTAGCTTATCAGTGATTCAACAATGTCTTTAAATATTAACAAGAATCTGAAGATTTCGGAGAGGTTAAAAACTAGGATCCAGGGGAACAGAACACAGCCAATTCTCACTTCTAGCTAAAGCTTTGAATATCTTGGTAATAAAAGTGTTTTGTTAACTTATTGTAATCAGGAACTCCGCTGTTAGGCTTGGCTATCTATATATTATTACCGTCGCTTTTCGTTATCATTAGGTGCTTTTGTCTTTAGAAGTTGCTTTCATCGTTGTGACGAGGGGCTTTTGTCTTTATGAGGTGCGTGATTCATTATAGAGATGCTTTCTTCGTTATAATGAGGTGCTATTGTCTTTATAAGTTGCTTTCTTCGTTATGATAAGGTGCTTATGCCTTTACGAGATGTTTTGTTCGTTATGATTAGGAGCTTTTGTCTGTATGAGGTGCTTTCTTCGTTATGAGAGGTGCTTTTGTCTTTATGAGTAGCTTTCTTCGTTATAATGAGGTGCTTTTTTCGTTATATCTAATCTAGAAACTCGGAAATGCGATTTCCAGCGTTCTGGGCATCAAATAGCGTGCTGTTGATTGGTATTTTTATTTTCCACGAAACAGGACTTTTTTTTTTAGCATTTCAAAATTTCAGTGGTCGTCATTGTTGTTGTATTTAGTAAGCGGCGGCGGTAAGAGGTCCTACAGGAGGCTTTCTCTAACCACAAATACGCGAAGGCTTAACAGTATTCACAATGTGCACGAGTTAACAATGGGTCACGTGACACTAACCTTCCTCGCACAGCTCTCCTACGAATCCTGCCTGACAGGTGCACGTACCGGTCACGTGATCACACCGCGCGTCATTCTTACACAAGCATTTGCCCCCACAATCCTTTCCAAAGGTGCCTTCTGAACAGTCTGGCCAATGAAAAAAATAAGCGAAAGCTTTACTGTAACGCTTTTCATCTGCATTTACGGAAAACTCAAGAACGTGCATGGGCTTATAGGCCTTCTGTTTTATGCTATCTTACCAAAACGATTTAATATGCTCTCGCAGATCTAAGTTTTGAAAGTGATTTGCTTGAAAAATGTACATTCTGTAGCATTGACCAATTTTTTCACCACGGGTGCAGAGACACGGTTGCCCTCTATAAACATTGTGGCCTGCAAAGACTCTTATGCCAATACACAGCAGTAACAGATTGGAAGCTGGAAGGAAGATTGGAAGGAGGTGGCGTGGCCGAGTGGTTTAGGGCGCTGGATCTGAAATCTGGAGGTCCCTGGTTCAAATCCTTCATCCTACCACTATCTGGATTTGTTCTCGGTAGTCCCGAGTTCAACTCTTCGACCGCGTTGTGTAAATAGCCAACTGGTCAGCCTCCAACCAGTTGGGATTCTTAACAGTTTATGTTCTATTTGAAATATTTGGTTATTTATTTACAGTGTCCCCAATTAGCACAACAGTGCTAAATACATATGACACTTAAATAAAGTTATTATTATTATTATTATTATTATTATTATTATTATTATTATTAAGCTTCATTGATCTTGTTTTTACTTACGTTCGTCACATAAAATTCCTGTCCAGCCAGGAGGGCAAAGACATTGTCCATTTCTGATGTCACAACGAGCGCCATTTTGACAATCGTCACATGTCAAACGGCACCCAGGGCCTATATACCCTGGGGGACAGGCTAAAAGACAAAGGAAGTAGAGTGTCCATTCTAAATCTGTACCACTTCTTCCAAGAAATCTCACATCTTAAATACCATCAAAGTTAGCCTGAGGAACTAGCTTGGGGTAACGAAGTATAACATCGGAATGGAACCCCCAGGGCAGTCATCGTGGACGGAAAAGAATTAATGAGTGAGGTGAAAATGAGCAAATATATGAATAAATGAATGAATGAATGACTGATTTTTTTAAGAATCAAAGGTGTCTAGCTTTCTCCAAAACTAACGGAGGTACACTGAAAAAAAAAGTAATGCCCAGAGTAACACTTCCTTGAACGCCTAGTGCGTAGTCTGCATAAGGTTTGCAGTACATGGTAAAGACAAGTGTTACTCGTGGAATGATGTGAATACCATGCGTCCAGTGGCACTGTGGTGGATAGCACAGAATGCACTCAACGAATTGTTTTTTACCTTGGAGTCCTTGTAACTCTTTCCTCTGTGCAACGCTTGTGTCTTCGAACGAATTTGACCGCGCTGTGAAACGTTTAGTAACAATGAGCAAAAGTGTAGAGGGAGAAGAAATATTCATAAGACTTGACTTTGTCAGTTTGTTTGTGTTCGTCAGTCAGTCAGTCAGTCAGTCCGTCCGTATGTACAACGGTCCGTTGGTCCGTCCTCAGCCAGTCAGTCAGTCTGTCAGCCAGTCAGAATGTTGGTCTGTATGTCAGTCTGTCAGTCTGTATGTCAGTCAGTCAGTCAGTCAGTCAGTCAGTCTGTATGTCAGTCAGTCAGTCTGTCAGTCTGTCAGTCTGTCAGTCAGTCTGTTAGTCTGTTAGTCTCTCAGTCTGTCAGTCTGTCAGTCACTCAGTCACTCAGTCAGTCAGTCAATCAGTCAGTCTTTCTGGCTGTCTGCTTGTAGGCCAGGCGTAATAAGTACAGGCCATTTGTGCATGTACAATAGCTTCCATATCTCACCTTTGCAAGATCGTTGATCTAAATCCAAAACATATCCTGGTCTACGGCAAAAGCAACTAAAAGAACCCAGAGTATTCTGACAGCCTTGACTACAACTAGAAATGCCCTGAAATGCAAGAAGAAAACTTCAAACAAGACAAATTCTGCTTTCAATTGTGTTCAGCTTAAAACGAATAATGTGACCTATTTAAGCAATAGAGCACTTTTTCCTTGTTTACGTAGCCTCATCTAAACACGAGGAGGATTGGGAGAATTCGAGACAGTTATGTAAACCCGAGAGGAAGTCGAGGGTTTGCATAACTTTCGAGAATTCTCCCAACCCTCCGAGTGCACGGTTTAGTTACTATGGTTTAGATGAGGCTGTGTAAACACAAAAAAGTGTTCTATTGCTTTTATAAAATAATTCTCAAAAATACGCGCGAATGTACCACGTCACAACTGTGTTTACATACTCTCATCTAAACACACATATCGACCAATGAGAGCGCGCGTAGTGGCTCACCTATTTTATAAAGTACAGTCCCTGAACTCTCCCCTCCTCTCGCGCTATATAGGGGTTGAATCCTCGTCTCTTATAGGGTGGGGAAGGAAGAGTTTATAAAAGGACTGGCCACGTGATCTATTGAGTACTTTGGAAAGAGATTACTCATCTGATGCAAAGGAAAATTATTTTCCAACCAGGTGTACAAATCGACATCAGCAGATATTCCAAGACAATCTCGTCACGCAATGGAAAATACAGGTGTAATTTCACAACGGAGAAATAGATATAGGCCTGATACTCATGAGCACGTGACTTACCAACTGACACTCGTCCACGTCCAAGCATCGTCTTGGGTTTCCAGATGCGGCCAAGTAACCCTTTGCACACTCGCACCTATAAATGTGGATTATATGAACCTTGAGTAATTCTTACAGCGAGCCACGGGTTATGTGCAGAATAGAAACAGGAAAAACATGCAAACCGCCACAATTTTGGGAAGAAAATAAAGTTCGCTGAATAACGGTATCATCTGTTATAACAAGTCCACTATACCCGCAGGATCAAGTATGACAAGTTTGCATGATTAAATAGAACAGCTTTACGCAACTTTACCATACCTGTAGGATCCGTATGTGTTAATACAGTTTTGTTGACACATTCCGTTGCGCACAGAGCATTCGTCGAAATCTATAAGATAAAATTATTTTTTTCATTTCACAAACGTTTCACTTACACTATTACAATGAACACTTTTTACACCTACGTCATTTTTTACATTACAGTATATATAAGATAAAAAAAATTAAAAATAAGTGTTTAAAGAAAAATTCTGGCTACAAGTCAGGTTATTGTCAAGGCCCAGCTAAGCGGATGAAACCTTTCAAGGCAACATGTTTCAACATTATTGCGTGCAACATGTTGCATACGTTTTGTCACTCTGTTGAAGGATGTTGGATCAGTGTGTAGCAGGGAACAATTTTACAACGTACTTCGTTAAAATCGGGCTCTTACAGAACGGAAAATAGCTGTTTTGTCCTTACTACTACAAGGGAAAGACGAAGGTTTCTTACATGCAGTCAAAACCCCGGGAAGGGCTGACGCTGGAAAACGTCAGCTTTGTAAGTACGCCGCTTTATGACTTCAAGTTCGTGGCGGAGAATTTGCCCCTAAACTATTCAGCGATAAGAACTAATAATACCAACGTAACTACTTCCGAAATGTTAACCACAAGCCGGAAATGAAGTCTTTTTCAGAAGCAAACTAGACTAGATGAAACAAAGACAGAAAACTTCAAGATTGGGTCGGACATGACACTTTGCTTTCGCTTACAAGCCGGTAACACCTCGGCTGGAACCTAAATAGTTTGAAACTACTGAAATTAACTTCAAAACCAAACAGGGCAGTAATCATTTGACTTATGTAACGAATTTCGAAACGTCACTTAGAGTATACCAGCCCCAACTGATATCTCGTTGGAAACTGCATTCTGCTCAAACGATCAACAGAAAGGCGAATGCGCTATAACCAAAACATCGCGTTTTGTACTTACCAAAACAGTTTTCTTAGTCATCGTATTTGCACAAAAATTCCAAAACACAATTTAGGTATAAACGTCACTGCCGTAATGTTCTTGGAATCGACATAAGCCATAAAGCCGAGAAAGTAACATACGTGTATATATATTTGAGTAAAAGGTCGAAAAGTTCCTGCCTGTACGGCTAATATCGCTAAAAGACACATTTACATCTTCCGCCTTTATTTTTTGCGGTTTCCTTAGGTGTAGGGAATTTAAGAAGTGTCAAGTGAGTGCTCCTTTTGTGCAATACATGTAATAATCTAAGCAGAAAGTTGTGGTTGGCTGTGTCAGTTTTGTGAATGAATGGACAAAGGTGCTTACACGAGTAAGCGGTGATTCGACGACAAACCGCCAAATGGCTTTGTTCCACCCAAAAACTTCAGGGATTAAAAGTAACGCATTGAAGTGGTTTGAAAAAAGATAAAACTGCATCTAAAACGCAGATGATAATTGTAGTTTAAAAAAGACTATTCAAGCTAGCGCTACTATTCTGGCAAAAATCACCTGGTTACTTATCAGAACACGTTTGATTAAATTCTGTGAGGTTAAAAGATTACTTTGAGGTCGGTTACGAGTCCTGGGTTAAAATTAATCCTTATCTTAAGAGCTGTAGGAGTTCCGACTGTCTTTAATTCCTTCTTATCACAGATAGCCACGATAATCAATTAGAGAGCAGGCCATAAAAAAAACCCAAGGGAAATGGACCAATGGGAAGGAAAGTTCGCATATTTCGACTGTGCCATGAAAGATTCGATAGGACTGAAAAACTTCCGTTATAACGATAAGAAGCTTGTTTAGCTTGCGACTGGTTCCTGATACAAAGAACTACAAAGCAAACGGTTGTAAGCGCTATAATCGCGGGTGAAAATCGTACACCTTGCAAGACTGTGGGACGAGCAGGGCAAGGAAAAAAATAGCATATCCCCTATCCACACAAAGCTCTCGTGTATTCTCCACTCCATTCCATAGGTCGCGTACTGAGCTCACAGAACAATAGGGACTGCTTTTTGTCAACTTGCTCTCCGGTCGGTCCTGCACGCTTTTTACTTCAGTGATTCAGTAGATGACACTTTGAACTACTTACAGGGTACCTGGTTGCCCTAAGAATTGGTTCTTGTTGCATGGAAAAGCTTAATACTAACTAATGAGATTATGATCGGAGGCCAGAGCCGGGGGGAGGGATGTATGGCAAAATAGGCTCCAGAGACTCTAGTAAGATGTGTTCACGAATCACGAAGCGCTGAAAGTGCACGCATGTGACCAGCAGCCGTCAATGTATTGGCTGATGCCACACATATACCTTGTCACCGCTGACGTCATCAACAGCAGTCAAGGTAAATTCATTGGCGGTAGTTTTACACAGAAATTCTGACTGCTTTGGTTCACCTTTGGCGCGGAGATCGCCTAAGCCAAAATACACATTACTTATATAACAAAAGCCTTACGAATGTTTCTCGAAAGGCCGGAGGTCTTACTTTGTTTCTTAAAATAATTCTCAGCCAGATTATAGCTAGAGATAAGGCAAACTTGAAGAAAGATCAATTCACAGTAAACGAGATCTGTCAGCTTAGCACAGAAAGACTCTGGAGTTTATGTTATTAACATCGCCTACAGGCTAATAATATTGCAAAATTAACCAGTTGGTGAAAAGAAGCTTGTTTAATAGCTTCCTACGACCAAGACACCCTTCCCAAGCCAAGCCAAGATTCCCAGTTATCGACAAAGGAATTTCGCGCGGTAGAATGGTGTGATCGCCCGCTTTTAACTTATTTACAGCTTGTCAAGTCTTGTTATCCGCGCTAATAGACAATTCACGATAGATCAACTTCTTATTGCTATCACATAATAATTCATGATTTATTATGACGGGAAGAAACTATCTTATTTCTGTGGTTAACCAAAACGCCAGAGCTATAGTTTCAGAAAATTGATCTAAAATTATGAAAGCACATCTTTACTCTAACAGAAAAGCGAAAAAAATTCGTCGTTACGAATTCATCTCCTCTCGATCCAACCGTTGACCCTAAGAAGCCGAATAAATACCCGCGTAAACATTGTGGCCATCAAGATCTTCGGACTGCGAGACACATGTGGACAAATTCATGAAAGAATTTGAACTTTTCGTGGGTATAATTTAATGCACTAGGAAGAGAATTTGATGCAAGCGTCTTTAGTCGACACCAGTCACTATGAACTTTTATCCAGTGCAATAACCCAAGGCCCGCTGTGTTTTCGTTCAAAAGTACATATAAAGATTTGAATGTTTGCAATCATCATAGCTTACCTCTGCAGTAACACCGGTTAACAAGCCTGAAACCCCTTCTACAGACACACCGAATTCCTGCTACAGTGTTAATACAACCCTGCTGGCAACAGGACCCGTCAAATTCAGTACACTCTACCGAAACGCAAAGAACTACGACAAGCCACGGAATCCACTTGTCAAGAGAAATCATTTTCTCGCTGTTCTTGCGCCAGAGGTTTCGATTGTGCGACTTCCGACCTAACGTGACCCTGTCAGAGTGTTTAGTAGCTGTCTTCTTGAGACACGCAAGCCGGAAATCTCAAATAGAAAACCAAATGGCCGCCTAGCTGTGAAACTGAAACCCTCTTCCGATCCTCTATTAAACTAAATAGCAATGCAGTTGTCAGCTGCTTATATGTAAACATAAACACCACTACGCCCTCTTCAAGTGTGCCGATTTTGTCACACACCGCTTTAGCTCGCGTGAACAGACTTATCCTCGAGACATTATAGCAACTTTTTATAATTAAGCGGGCGCGCTTACTAACGTGTTAATTGATTGATTATGATGATTGCAGTCTCAGCTAATCTTTGAAGTCGTCACACACCACACGTTTGTAATTGCATGCAATAATTGATCTGTAGTTTGGGCTATGTAATTGCATGCAATAATTGATCTGTAGTTTGGGCTATGTATCAGACACGAAGAAAAGTCTCATCAGAGATGTCAAGAAGGTGGTTGAAACAGAGCTTCAAGAACACGTCGCTTAGCTATTGTGTTTGGTTTTTCAGCAAAATAGGGATTCACTCTGTGGACGGAATAATAATAAACATTCATTCAGGGAAAGGATTGTTCGAAAGCATGATTTAAAGTTAACCTGAGTATTAGTTTTTCTTGCATTCAAATGTTTTATATCTAGTTATGTTTTGTGTAGTTTGAGATTATTCAGACTCAACGCTAAAGGACAACAAACTAAAATCAAAATTCTAGCCGGGTTGTTCAAAACCCGATTAAGCTAACCCAGGGTTAGCGAGAATTTTGATTTGAGTTTTGCAACTTTTCGAAGGTTTTCTGTTTTTATTGTTTGGCCTTCTCTTTTGAATTTGAATAATCTCAAACTAAACAAAAAATAGGAAGCGAAAAACATTTTTATACAAGAAAAATTAATACTTGGGTTAACTTTTAATCCTGGGTTAGCGTTAACCGGCTTTCGAACAACCTGGTCAGGCCTGGGTTATAGCTTACTGCGGACGATGAAAAACCCAGCCGAGGTCTGAAGATGTACACTGATTCGACTGACACTCTGAAGACAGCTTCATTAGTTGAAAGAAATTAAGGCACTTCTTCTTTATTCCTAAATTAAGGGGGTAGGCACTCAATAACATCGTTTCCCGACACCATGGAAACTATGCTAAACACAATAAGATTTTGGGACTGATAAAACAGTACATAGCAGCAAGAGCAATCCAAGCAGATGTGTTTGAGTATTTTTCCAGCCGGAGGGTCTCCCATATGAAAAGGTCCCGGATTCTCCGTCGTCGGACAATTTCAATTAAAGCCCTGGCCCCGGTTGTTCGAAAGATGATTAGCGCTAACCCACGATTA
>OZ026598.1:4214770-4277270 GCA_964020085.1 Micromussa lordhowensis
GGAAGAATATTTGCAATAATTATGTGACTTGCATGGCTAGAGCTTTGTTTATGCATTGGGCTGCATAGTTATTTTATGTACTTTACTGTTGCTATAGCTACGTTTCGCGGATGGCCAGTTCAACGAGTGGCCATCCGCCCCCGTTTGGACCTGCTCAGTTAGGTTATATATTTCATCCTTAAAAAGCAATATGGATTCCTGAAACATCACTCAACGGAAACTGCTATAATAGATCTTACAACTAAATTAGTTGATGAAATGGATAAAAAGGAATTCACGACTGGAGTATTTTAGATTTATCAAAAGCATTTGATACTGTTGATCACTCTAATAATAGCTAAACTAGAATATTATGGAATACGAGGTATAGCTCTGGAGTGTTTTAAAAATTATCTGACCAATAGAAATCAGATAGTTGAATATAACAAGGAAAACATCACACGTGGAGTACCACAAGATTCAGTTTTAGGACCCTTAAGTTTTTTTGCTATGCATGAATGACATCTAGTAAAGCTCAGAAATATTATGGTTTATTCTCATTGCACACATAAAGATATTAAAATGATTAATTTAGCACTAAAAAGCGAGTTGAGAAAAGAGTCTCAGCATGGCTGCGAGCAAATAAATTAACTTTAAATATAAAACAACACATGCCATCCTTTTCAACATTTTAGCCGGTCATTTGTTGTCAAAACTGATTAAATCGCGAGCGAGTTGTGTGACGAAACCGTGGGCTCGGACACTAACAAAATAAAACTCTTAATCATAAAAATTACAAAAAAACCTCCTATTTTCCACTGACTCACTTGCCAGGTTGTTATCGGACAGTTTGTTATAGGACAGTTTGTTATCGGACAGTTCAATTAGCCAATCACATTCAAAGTTGTAGTTTAAATCAACCAATCTCAATTTCAGAATGACGTGAAACTATTTACTTTTCCTTTGTCAGTATTTTAATGCAAATTTTCCCTTTCTTTCATAGCTTACGTATAGCTTGGCTATTCTCGGAAATGGCAATTTTTATGATTGATTGGTAAAAGGACTTCGTGTCGTCCAATTCCATCTGTAAGCATACTCGTGATCATGATAAACAAATCGGACTCCCGCTGCGCGGTCTCACGAGTACAATGTATGATTACAGACCGAATTGGACTCCACTCAGTCCTATTACCGTTATACAAAAACAGCCTGTCACAAATGCTTGAGTCTGTATACGAGTTCCCGTACTGAAACGAGAAATAAATGGAGCGTCTTGAATCTGTACAGCATGGTTGCCAAAATCAATAGCACAAACCGCCGTCAAAATTTAACTTTCTCTCGTAGACAAAATTGATTAACCCTGCGAGTTTCCAGAGCCACCATTCACAGGAATCTTACATTAAGAACGCAAAGAATGGTTGCACAGGAATCCTTAAAAAGGAATCTTACATTACAAACGCGAACAATTCTTACACGTAATCGAACGAACATAAACAGAATTACCAAAGAAAAAACATGACTCAGCCCTCACAAGGTAGGTTCCGCCCCTTTAGCTAGAAGGAAGTATGAGTACAGACGTACAATTACACACTCACAAAAACATTCTGAGATCACATACAAAAAAAAGTTCAGTCTGAAAAACATATCGTGGAAATATAACGATTAGAAGGTCAATCCAGTAACTGTGCAGTTGAGCCGGTGCGGGGAGTTCCCAAGGTCTGAAGTTCAAAAGATGTCTGGAGATTATCTACCGCAGAATTTTGTCTGCCACTTGTGGTAGAGGTGCATTTCACGGAGCCGCTGTGACGAGCAAAAAGGACTGGGCATCCCAGCTTGGACAAAACATCTCCAAATCCCTGACGGAAATTCTCGCTGAACATTGCGTACAGCCACGGAGTGAGCGCGGCGTTAAGGTGAGCCAGCAGCAACCTCAAGTACAGAACATCACAGGAAACATGCAATCCATTCTTACGTAGCACCATCAAGACGAAATAGAGAGACCAGCATAACAGAAACGCTAATACTACAACAAGAACCATCCTCATTACGCGACGATTAGTCTCTTCCCTTTGTCTGTTGCAAGCCTCTGAAGGACAGTATCCCGGGACTCTCCTTTTGAGCATCGTGGCAACAATCGCAGAGTTCAAGAGCACTGTGACCAAGAAGGGTATCGCATATAACACTATGAAGACAAACTTGAAGTAGATCTGCCCTGAGCCTGCACCAAAAGATAAATCGAAGTCGACAATGCAGTACGTTTTCCCTTGGAATTCAACCAAGTCTGACGCAAAAAGAGTCGGAATTTTCACACTTACCGCTATCAGCCACGTGGTGGAGATAACGAACGCGCAAATTTTTGTCGTAATGAACGCTCGCAACGGAAACGTCACAGCCAGAAAACGATCCACGCTTATCGCAACGATCGTTAGGACGGAAACGATGATTGCTATTTCTATGAGAGGAGGTACCATATGGCATAATATCAAGCCCGCTAAACCCTGAACGAGCCACTTGTATCCAAGGGCCAGGATGGTGACAATACGAGGAATGTAAACCAATGTGAAGATTAAATCGCTAAGCGCCATGTTTGCGATGAAGAAGTTGATGGTCTTTCGCATTGTTTTCTTTCCCCAAACAACCGCCAATACCAGAGGATTACCGGTTATCGCGAAAAACGCGATTGGCGCAAACGGAGCGACGCGGAAAACGCGCACTAAATCCGTGTCATGGAGGAAACAAGGGGCTTCATACACCACGGAGTCGTTTGAGGTCGAGTTGGAAGACGCCATTTTTAGAAAACCGAAAAAGAAACTGGCTGACACAGCAGGTGTAGTTGGCTATTCGGTTTTCTGATAGCCCCGATTGTCTTTTAAATGTCATATTATTTGCGAATGTTGTCTACTTTATGCCAAAAGCAAATCTCTTGATATTTACCTTGACACTGACGCGACTTACTTATTTGATACGATACAAAAACGCCGCCTAACAGACAAAACAAATAAAAGTGTAATGTTAGTTCACAAACACACAAGGCCAAAATACAATTTCTTTATAATATATTTTAGCGAACCCCAAGAAACAGATTCTTTAAAAAAATGACTTCAAAAATATCACGATGGATAACGTTTCGCTAATAGCCGTCGTATGTATCACATAAACCATTTCAGACATCATTTTGGTTCTTATGCTAATTTGCTTTTGACAAACCTATCCCGTCGTTTTCGCGACAGCCATTAGTGTTATCATATAAAATAATATGCTGGAAAGAACAATACAGCTGCTGAAGGATCGGGGCTTTTTTAAATGTGTGGGCAATTCGGTAAACCACTCTTTACTTTTCACGGCTTGGCCTTCCAGTGGAAGTACTCTTCTAATGTACTATAAGGGATGTGCGGCCGTGGAGGTTTTGGGTATATTGTCAGTTCGATCAGTAAGGAACTAATATTTCTGCACCAACATTGGCAATTTTGTAGCCCTTTTTGGAAGCATTTCTAGTTTTTAGTCGCGGTCATATATAAAGTTGTGTACTAATTGTGACGGTCTGAAATGGGGTGTTGGTTTTTGGAATATCTCTGAAATAGGGTATCGTAAGTCACAGATTTCTGATATAGGGTTCAGGTTTCAAGGTTTGGACCGCACCCCCTCCCCCCCCCCCAAAACCTCAACTCACGGCGTTTCACGGATTCTATCTGGTAAATCACGACTATTAGCAGATCACGTTTAGCGTCACGTTTTGCGCTTCAAAATTTCAAATCGTGGTTTTCAAAAAAGCCATACCGTATTACCGTCTTTTTTATGCTAGATTAAGTTTACAAACGTACAGGAGTTCGTCTAAGTTCTCATACATGATGATACATTATGCCTTTGCTAGTAATTACTGTAAATATAAAAACACGAATCTGCGAAATCAATCACAAGGAACCTTTTTGATTACAAAGAGGTACAGTGTCAATATCAGTAAAAATGGTATTGTAGGTCTCAGTTCTGACCAAACCGAATTTTAGCAGTGAGCAACTTAGAGGCTGAATTCTATTGTTAATGATAAATTTAAAGAACAAGAACTTTCTACCTGGTACAGTCAACCAATTGCACCTGTTTTAAGTAGACAAAAGATGCATGCGTACTTTGCAGGTGATGATATTCGCAAACCGTGAGTATAAAGTCGAAAAAAAAACCATACTAAAGATTGCAATGAAATTTGCTTTTAGGTTAACCATAAATTTAACTATCTTATTATGTACAAACAAGCTAGATTTGATTTTACTATACCTGGTCCAATAAAAACAAACAGGCAATCCAACTAGGTTACGCAAATCGTATAATTTATTCCAATATATTATTATTCGATCTAAAGAAAAGAAAGAAATCCATTTGAGAAACTGAACGGAATCCATCGGTACATAAACACACGAGTAAAAGTATTAGCTAGAATTACAACACTGAGAACTTACTTCTTTGACGATGTCTAGTCGGACTGTAACACGGTGTACAGGTCAGCAACAGATAAAACAGGTCAGAATATAACAGAAAACGGGTCAGCGAGACAGGTCAGCAAAAACATACACGTATCTTCGAATCTAAAATATCTGAACTGAAAACTGGCTTATTCACGTGGCTTAATTACATATCTTAGTGTCAATCAAAGTCAATCAGGAAATCAAGTTAATAATTCATTTTAGTATCACCCAGCCAGTGGACTAATGCAAATCCTGCATTTTAATTGGCTACGCTACTCGAGGACTATTAGCAATAGTCCTCGAGCGCCATCAAGCGTGACGCTTTCTTTCGTTTTAGTCCAAATAAATATTTCTTTAACTTACATTTGCTAACTTTCTTATTGCCATTTCTGTCCGACTAGTTGGGTGATACTAAAACAATTAGACCCTTCGCCCTCAAGGGCCACGGGTCAATAGCCCATTCGGCTTCGCCTCATGGTCTAATTGTTAAGTATTGACGAAACAATACCATAGGTTAATTCTCTGCCGCGGAATAGATGTGTCTTGTTACACGTAGGTCCTCCTAATTCCATCTCAGCTTTGGTTGGTATTGCATGATAGGGAAGGCTGGTACTCAGATACCGTAGCAGTGTGTTCCCACACGGCGCTGCAGCACCGATGCTCTCGGTTAGCTCAATGATAAACATCCAACTGTCGAGGAGGGTAGAACGGTCCAAGAAGCTTGCTTGATTGGGAAGACAACTGCTATCACGGTACAGCCGCAATTAGGGTCCGTAATTGTGGTAGTTACTATGTGTGTGTCAGCGCTGGTAAAGCCTCCAAATTTAAACTTGCGTTACTGTGGCAACAAATAAAGCAGGTTGGTGACCATCTTATTCTTACCTTAAGAACCAGAGTCAGAAAAAAAAAACAAGCAATCGGTTTTTGTGGTAGTAGCATCAAATTTATGAAGTTGACGTGCCGCGAATTTCCTATCAAAACTCTTCTCGCGTTTGCAAATTTCCAAACCACATAGAAACGTCTGGACGCTCAAGGTTTTGCAAGCTTTTTCCTAACCTTCCTCAAAATAACCAAGGCATTCAGAATTTGTCGTCTTGTAGATGGATCTACTCATGCAAGAAGTAAAATGAAGAATCCGCGCTCTTTCTATTTTGGGGGATACATTAAGTATTATTTAGATTTGAACTGTGATTATAATCCTTGAAAGTCGAACATTACTGGAACAATTGTCCTTCATTTAAAATTATGTTATGATATCACTTTCACATTTTTACCATAGCTCAGATTGCATCTCTCCCGGAATACGAGCGGGACCGAGGAACCCTGGAAAGAGAGGACCGCGTTTTAATGATCCAGTCTAAAACTGAGAACCGTGAAGATTTTATTACTGTTTCTGTTTTGTTACAGTATGGCTCTATTTTGACATATTTTAAAAAGTGCAGTGGATGAATTATTATCGTTACTGTAATGATTTAAAAATAAATCAAAAATATTGAGCTTTTGTAGTACAATCAGTGTTGTAAAATTCATGAACACTATACATATTCGCCCTGTAATGTGGTACTCGTTCCCAGGGTCTCCACGCCCTCTCAAGCGAGAGAGGGTGGGAAGAAGAGAGAGTCTGGGGACAAGGTTGGCGATTTTATTTACAAATGAACCCACCCAGTGTGGTTGTTCAGTTCTCGTTGTTACCGAGATTACCTTTCCCATACAAAGAAATCTTGAAAACAAATTTTAGTACGCAAATCCGAAAGGATTTCATGTGTTAAATAACACTCGTTACCACGACAACTACGCTACTATTTACAAATTTATCCCATTAGCTCCCACAAGCTACCTCACTACAGAAATTCTAGAACATCACATTTCATTTCTACTCTCAGGATCTTTAGAGTTGTAAATGGAAATCGCAAACCAACATGATATAGTAATATTTACAACAAAAACTATAATGGTTGGTAACAATGTCTCCAAGCTGGATATTTCAGTCAGTGGCTGCGCCATAACTTCATTTCTTGGATCCTGACGGCTCTCTAACGCAACTTCTAGAATCTTGAACGCGTACTCTGTGGAAAGAGCACCAAAGATATGAAGGAAATGATGACTGTTTCCTATGATGTCGAATTTTCCGGGCAAAAGGCGCTCGGGCAATCTGGTTCCATAAATCACTCCACCCACGACGGAACAAAGACAGTGACGCCAATAATACGTAACGAGCAATTCGTGACAGGAAACGAACGACTGGCATTTCGTGACGTCGTGACAGCTGCACATGGTCACGCCAACCGTTGGAGCGAGCACGGTGTTGATCCAGCCGGCGAGCGCGAAGATTACACGAATGAGCGGTCCGTATTTGTGAAGATGAACTTTGCTCTTGCAGCTATAGAACGTTGCCAAGAAGGATAAACCAGCTCCCAAGAGCGTGTACATCAATGCCGATTCGAAAATTCTCCATTGGGTGTTGACTGGTCGATTGTAGTAATACATTACTTGGCCAGAGGTGTAGGTATAAATGCCGATACCTGCGTAGTCGAAGAAGTAGAAAATTCTGTGCATCTTTTCCGATTTACAGTTAAACACATGAGCGGTGACACTCAATGTGTACATTGTGACTGTTCCAATAAATGATGACAACATGGGCCAGTAGAAATCTCTCTGAGGTGAACTCGGTTGCCGTAACTCCAGCAGAACGACTGAATATCGCACAATAAAGTATAGAACTACTATGATATGACTCCACATGTTGAACGACTCGTTGTTGATGTAGGAGAGGCTTTGGAGACATTCCCAGGTAGTGCTATAAGGCTTTCTGTACGCTGTTTTAACGAAGGCTTCATGAAGGCCGGGCGGAACATCGCTGACGTTGTATAGAAGTACACGCTTCCCGCTTTTTCCATTCACGAACTTCGCTGTAACGCAGCTCTCGTTGTTGTTTCGATTGTTATTTACCTTTTCGTGAGCAGGAATCACGGACTTTGAACGGAGTTTCATTTCGAGATAAATGTTTGTGTTGAAATGTTCCCGTTGCTTCTTAGTAAAATTGGGCTGCTTGAAAGAATGCTAAATGATCAGCGAGGTGTAAAATGACGAAAAGAAATGCTACGTCACTCGCACGCGAGGTAAAATGCGGTGGTTTTCGAGCGTTTGTTATTAGTACCTCCGTCACGCCTAGTTTCACATTGTCTTCATTTATAAGCCGCGACTTCATATAAACATTCTGAGATGAAAATTGGCGTTGAGAGTAATAGTTCAGAAAACAGTGCCAAGTGATTGAATAACATTTTGCATTTTCAACTTCAAAATGGTAATTAGCAATTCAAAAAAAGGTCACAATATTTTTGTTTCATATTCAGTAGGGACGAAGACAGTTTTAAAATATGCTGCTTGTTCTATTTTCTACATTCACTTTAGTGGATTTCGACGAGGTTTAATATGACCAATGTCTGCTACATATCATATTTAATAACATCAAATGGGTTTAAAATGTCTTAAACGCGTTGTGTGAGCAATTCAAAAAAGGTCAAAAAAGTGTGTTGTTTTCGTATTCCCTAGGGACGTAGGCAGTTTTTAAATATGCCGCTTGTTTCACTTTGATGTATTTTGGCAGGGTATAATGTGACCAATGTCTATACTTATATAATATGTCTAATAAGGGTTGAAAATGTGAAAATGTCATGTTTTCTTCCATTTGCATTGCGCGAAAACTGATTGTGTGAAGTCACTGTTCCGTAAACAAAGTGGCATGGATCAATATAAATACCAGAAATTACGGAGTGTTGTTGAATAAATTACGCATAAAAGAAACACAGCAGATATCAGCAATAAAATATACTGACATCTAGAGGAGATTCCCCATACCATATTTAAAGAACTATTTACTTTAGGAGTTTAGTAAATGATGGTCATTCGAAGGCGTGTTCTTTTCGTGACCATGTCGTGGCAATGAACTGTGAATAAATATTTATGTAATACATTGTATCTTGATACTGAAAGACTGCTGAATTCTCCTCGTCAAACTGAAGCGATGCAATATTTTTAATGCCCTCCTCTGGTTGTTTATTTCCGACAGAGGCTCTCGTGGAAGTAGCGGTTGCAATCACACAAAGCAATTTTTCATGGCGATAGCTTTGTCTATTTGAAAAATTTTGACATTATGAAGCAATGTGTCTTGATACGCAACCAAATTCTCAGCCGTGACAAATGTATGAGAATAAGTAACGAGAATTGAAGATGCGATCTGTATGCCAAGCGCTTATAACTAGTCATGAATATGTTGCTTTTATCTTGCTTGCGTGCGCTCCCTGATCTCAACATTGCCCAACTGCAACTCGCTCGCTCGGCGAGGAAACTAATTCTGCCGTCTTCCGTTTAGTTAAAGCAATGAAATTACTTCTTCAGTGAACGACAGTAAATAAGTAACACGGCTATATGTCAACATTTGGACACTGTTTATTTAGAGGGTAGCGTTGTCACGCATGCATAATTTTAAGAAATAATCAGGCTTGAACTTTGTGCGGACCTACAATGTCCAATGTTTTTCCAACCTACGGCGGCAGGAGCCCATCACTAGGCACTGACGGCGGTTATTGATTTGTAAGACGTACCATTGTTTTTTTAACGGCTATATTCTTCTTTAAATATTGAGGCCGGTTCAGGCTCGGTCATGGCCCGGAATATTAATTTACTCCCATCTCTTTGGTCATTGTGTTTACAATTTCTCATTATTTTGAAGCAGGGATGATGGGTTGGGAAAAATTTCCCGGTACACGTCTTGACGAGAAATTCAGAAATTTCTCCAATTTGTTTATACTAAATTAGTGCATTGAAATCACTTCACAACACATCTGAAGACTTTGCATGCCAATTAGCATTTGGTCGCATAATCAAGCGTTACTGGTTATTTGTGTGAAGACGCGTAAACTGACGTTCATCGTTCTCTAACTGATCTGTGCTTCGAGCTGTTTTGTTTGAAGACTTGCAAACGCATAGAAGGTAGGAACGTTTGTCGGTGAATCCATATAGTATTAAGGTTAGGTTGGAGTATATAAATCATATCTGCCGCGGTGTTCCTGAGCTTGAGTTACATAACATGTACCACAGCATATAGGTGTCGGGACGTCAGGCTCTGGAAGAATTTAGAAACTGATTGTCAAATTTTGACTGACCAGTTTTTGCCGGAAGTGCTGCATCTATACTATTCCCTGAAAACATAAATCAAAGTACAGGAAACGTAGAAAATATTCCGTGCAAGGTTGAAAGGAATTTTCATGCGGCAATTATCTTACAAGAGCAAAATCTGATATTTTGTAGTTTCTGCATTTTTTTATAAAAGGACAAGCAAAGCTGCATGATTGGTGCAATTATACTATACCTGTATCTTCGATACAAAGGAGTATACACCGCTTTGCAATTTTCAAATGATATTCTAAGTTCATCTGAGTACCGTTCCGGCTCTGGCATTGTTTACGCGCTTTTCAATTACCTAGTTACGCTTAGTTTGACCGGGACTGTTACTTATTTTTAAGTCAGTTTAAATATACCATGTGCGGCATGCTGTTTTAACTTAGGACTCTAGCATATTTCATCGACAAAGAATATGTCATGACATGTATTGAGTGATGCATTAGATTTAACTTTCTCTCAGCAAGCGCAGCTCTTGATATTTTGAATGGAGTCAGTCAGCGAATAATTATGTAAATGTGGTACTAAATAACAATTATTCCATGAGCCCGAGTTGGATATGAAGTGATAAAATAACCAACAAGCGCGTAGAGCGAGTTGGTTATAATCACTTCATATCCAACAAGGGCGAATGGAATAATTGTTTTAGTAAATTCTCAAACCGGGTTTTGCCGCCGATTTTTATTTCTGCCATTATAGAGTCTATAGAGGGCTGAAGTTGAAAACTTCGTGCGGAAAATTTTTAAACTTGGCGCACTATTTTCCATATGACGTAAAACTCCGACTATTGGCTCATAGTCGGATTTTTTTAGCCAATCAAAAAGTTAGAAATGCAATAGTCGGAGCTGAGAATTTACTAAAGGATGGTAATTTTACTCGTTCCCAGGGTCCTGTACACATGCCTCGCAATAGCCCTCGGTTAACTGACACAAGTACGTGGAAAATCAATGAAAAGCTAAACCAAGCTCTCCACCAGTTTAGTTAAGGTTACCCTATACCTTCAGATCTGCAATTTTCTTCAAATTTGGAGGTTTTGGTCAAAGTAATGGCAGAAGAGTTATCTCTGATTTCTTAAAAAAAATTGAAAACTATTGGCGGAGAAATGAAGGTTTTTTCTTTTTCGCCGGAAGTAAAAGTTTCCCTCTTGATTGACATCCGAGACGACAATTGGCTACTCAGTTGATCAGCATTGTAATTCTGGGCCGGGTTGTTCGAAAGCGGTTAACGCTAATCCAGGATTAAAAGTTAATCGTAGTATGTATATTAACTTTTAGTAAATTCTTAGCTCTGACTATTGCATTTCTAGCTTTTTGATTGGCTAAAAAACTCCGACTCTGAGCCAATAAGTCGGAGTTTTACGTCATATGGAAAATAGTGCGCCAAGTTTAAAAATTTTCCGCACGAAGTTTTCAACTTCAGCCCTCTATAATGGCCGAAATAAAAATCGGCGACAAAACCCGGTTTGAGAATTTGCTAAAACAATTATTCCATTCGCTCTTGTTGGATATGAAGTGATTATAACCAACTCGCGCTACGCGCTCGTTGGTTATTTTATCACTTCATATCCAACAAGGGCGAATGGAATAATTGTTATATAAGTAAACATGGACCACAGGAAACTCCGTGGACCAGTTCGAAAAAGCGAAAACAGCGAAGAACGAATGAAAATGAGTGAAGAAGCGAAAGTTGGCCTGGTATAAAGTGGGCAAGAAATCAAGTCAAGAGAACAGAACGGTTCTTTAAAAACTTGAGAACTTGATAGCGATTGCAAGCTATAACAGCGATATTGAAAGAGACTCTTCTGATGAGTCCGATACTGACGAATCGTTGGACGTATTGAGACCCATTATGTTATTATGTCCATGCACAGTTGCTCCGCTGCGCTTTCTTTTGGTCGTTTTCTTCACCCAGCCAATCTAGCGTTCGAATCCTTGTCGTCTTCCCCGTTTTGCTAGACCAGCTTCAAGAAACCCAAACTACAGAAAAATTATCCTCTCCGCCTTGAGCCCACTGCGAAACACAAGAGCTTTTTGGAGATTCGCTCGTAAATTTCATCAGGTAGGGTTAAATACATTATGCCCGAAAATGTTGAGCATTATGTTTTTAAGCGTCACCCTCAAAACAACAGCTTCGTGCCTAACATTATACTCGAGAAGCAGTATTATTCGAGCGCTCGCATTTGGTGGTCGTGAAAAATTCGACAATTCCTTTTATTTCAAAATTCTTTGTATGGTTGGATAGCCAGCTCTTTAAGCTTTAATTAGATGTAGGGGTTTAGGTATCTACAGTTCAAACCAGACAAAACCGCATTACATCGCTTGGACGCGAGACACCTCTAAAGGTATACTGTAACCTTTACACGTTCGCTCCTCAATTGGGTTGGCTTTAACATAAAAACATGATTAGAACTAGCTGTTGTCTCTTAATGTATTATTAACCAGCTTTAAACCTGTTTACACAGCCCTTGACCGAGCCATGGGAAGCACAAAGCGCAACAACAGCTTCATTGCCACCAACACCACATCCACCCTTACTGACTGCGCCACAAAAAATGACAAGCTTCTTTTTGAAGAAGGCGAAATGCCAAAGGGCCTTCGAGAACCCTTTATCAAGTCAGGATATAGACGAGCATACAGTACACCTTGGCAGTGTTTCAAGAGCCTTGTCTACCTTAACAACGAGAGCCTTAATGTGTGGAGCCACGTTTTAATAACGTGTTACTTTTTTGTGCGTTTTGGAATGGCCGCTGCTACACAGTCCAACTCGTTGGTAGATCCTTTCAATTTACCTCTCTTTGCCTCTGCCTTTGGAACTCTAATGCTTTACTCCACAAGCTCTGTTGCGCATCTTTTCAACTCTATGTCCGAACGAGGGTACAGAATCTGCTTCTTCTTTGACTACGCGGCCGTAAGCTTGTACACATTCACCTCGAGCCAAGCCATGTTCTTCTACGCTCGGCCAATGAACACACAGTGGATGATCTTTGAGTCACCATCTTTGTACCTGTGTTTAGCGGCACTCTTTTCGTTTCTTGTGACGTACGGTTGCTGTAAAACTGATGCTGCGGTCAACAAGTTCAGCACCCTTCTCCGTGCTTTACCAGTCCTTGTCGCCTGGGTATTCAGCACTTTGCCATTTACAGTTGGCGTGACGCTATGCAGCTGTCACGCAATTAGCATACGGTGTAGGGCTATCTCTGCCTGTAGTAGCGAAGTTATTAGTTACTACCTCCGTCACGTATTTTGCACAATTCTGGCAGGCTTCATGTATAGCACTAGGTTACCTGAACGACTCTTCCCTGGGCGGTTTGATCTGATTGGTAACAGCCACCACTTCCTGCACCTTTGCATTCCCCTGGCAACAGAATATGCCTTCAAAATCATTGATCTTAATGTCAGCTTTATAAAGAACGAGAACTTGTCAGAGGAAACAACTGCTTATGTTTCGATTATCAACACCATAGGCGTGGCCATACTGGTAATGTTTTTAAACGCTGGAATTTCATTCTGGTTTGCAAAGAACCTTAGGGTTAAGGAGAGTGTTTATTAGAATTACGCAGACGCTCTTTGGGATCGTCACGCAATCTTCGGAAGAAATATTGCGTGATGAGCCCAAAGAGAGCCTTCGTAAGAAACTATTGAGACTGTGGCGTGATTTATTTTGCAACGTCTGAAACTGTCTCCAGTTTCAAAATATTAATTCAGTTAAACACAGTTTCAAGGTCATTTTCATTGTAATTATGCATAAAATTAAAATGCATAAAATCTTTATTTTTCTTCTTGAAATTTGAGTTTGAATTCTTAAAATTCAGCTAGCAGCGACAGAAACAAAGCAAATTGAATGAGCATGCTCATTGTGCCTCTAGGCCTCGTTATCAAGCTGAATTTCAATATATCGAAAGGAGCCTATTGTTTTGTGTCTCGAGATATGGTATATTATTAAAAACTGGATCATTGGATAATGCAATCCGAGAGTTTTCATTGGCTTAGCCATCATTGGCTATTTACGGGTTAGAGACTGTTGTGAATGTTTTCTTTTCAAATACACGCACGCGCTTACTGTACAATGAACGAGAAATTTTCAATACTACACGAAGCGAAGCTGAGTATTGAAGATTTCTCGTTCATTGTACAGTAAGCAAGTTCATGTATTTGAAAACAAAACACGAACTAACAGTCTCTAACCCTTTTAATATTCAATTTGAGTTCACTGCTGGCGATAACACTTACAATGGCTTCCCGCCCGACCTGTTTGAATGAGAAAACAATGAACACTGCACAGTTTTTATGCGTTATTGTAGCAACGCACTCTGTCACTTTGATGTCGCTAGGTAACGGAAACTCACGTGATCACTTTTAACCAATGACGCGTGCGGATTTTAGACAGTGAACGAAGATTGAATATGGTAGACCGCAAAACAGTCTTTTTCTGTTTTTTGCCGAAGGCGCGAAGCGCGTAAGCGTTTTCCTCGCGTGAGAAGCGCGCGAGCCTCACACGCTGGCGTGTGAGGCGAGAAAGACGACGGTCGTATTTTTTAGCGTCTCTCCCCATTCTTCCTCGCCGTTTTTACACTCGCTCCAGACCTTTCGTTCTATTTACCGTCGCTCGCGTTCGCAAAAATACGACTGTTTTGCAGTCTACGAATATGGTAAGCGTACGCGTGAGTTTTTTGAGGCGTTTTTATTTTATTAAAGTTTAGTTAGTTTTGGGGGCGTTTTTAATAAAACTAGACGCATATTTGCGTTCACTCGGGCTTTATGTTTGAGAGAAACTCTGGTTTTGTTGGACGTAGTTTCGCAAGGACGTTTTGGTAATGATGGTCTATCTTGTAATTATTTCTGTTTTGGTATACTTATGTATACAAGCAGAAGTTTGAAAACATAGTTGTTATGTAGGCTGAAGACATGTTCCTGGGCTAGGTTGGGGGAGATAATGCCCCCCATATATTATGGGCTATTGTTTCAAACATTTCACTAGCAACCATTTATTTGTTGTAGCCGGTTAACAGATGATTCTAGGTTGAGGTTACTGGTAATCATCAACAGGTTAAAGTGTTAGGGCGATTACACTTTTTAACTTTGAAAACCAAAATGCCGTTATTTCTTATCAGGAAAAGAATTGTAAAAGTCATTGGTCAAGGTTATTAGCATTTGAACTATGAATATTTTGGGTTGAGGATGTTTTTCATGATCCCTTGTAACATACTGTGGCCTATTTTGTAAAATTAGTGTGCAATTTGGTTGTTTGGATTTGGAGTTACAGGGCTAGTATACCTCAGTTTAAGTAGTTTTTTATTGGTTAGAGCTTTTGTCTTCTTTTGTTCTTTATCAACTACTGCAGAGTGAATAGTGTTTGTGGGCATAGAAGAAATTGTCATCCATCACTGATGAATAATAAAAATATATTTATTTGCAAAGAAGTAATAGTTCGTTAAATTTCAAATTATCTTTTGAAAATCATTTCATGTTATAAAAATTTACAACTGTAACAGGAACTTAACATGAAAGTTGAGAAATCAAAATACGTAATTTATCACTTAATATACTAATGTGTGACAAATCAAGAAATATATGTTGCTAAGAAGGTATCCTTTTGTGAATTTCATGATTGATTAATTGCAAATGTTACACCATCTATCTTCGTATAAACAATTGACAACTGTAACTTGAACATGAAAGATAAACCACTTGACGAATTAAGCGAAAGATTAGTAATCAAAGTGAATAACTCATCACTTTCACGAATGCGCTACCAATTAGCAAACAGTTGTTACTAGCGTGACATATTGCATATATTGTTACATAACAACAAATTTGACTACGCGAAAACGTGACTCTTGCTTGCAGCATATGGAGGAGTTGTATTCGGCCGCCTGTGATTAATATAGAGTTAATCTAACATACAACTTAAAGGTAACCGGAAGCCAACCCGTTCCGAAAGCGCTCCTCGTCTTTTAGTGTGGGTCTACCGTGAACGCGGTGTGCACATTTTGTATCCGTTTTGTATCCGTCCACAGTATTTGTGCTGATCTTCCACCGCATAAACTCTTCTGCGTCCGCCATTACACCATGCCATGTGCTCATCAGTAAAATCTTCGCGCATGCGTATTAATCAAAGAATTGCAAAGTGTGGCTGAACGAAAAAAAAAAAAAAAACGAAGCCGAAATTTCAACTCGGGCGTTTCCTTTGGAAAGCCCTAGTAACTCGCCCTTGTTGGACATGAGATGATTATAGCCAACTCGGCGCTATGCCCTCGTTGGCTATCTACCATCTAATATCCAACGTGCGCTTGTGGAATAATTGTTAAATGGCCTCAATCGACGTCCAGAGATCTAGAAAAAATATCGTTGTAACCTTCCCTGTCATTTCAAGCTGCATGTGCGTATTGTCACATGACATCCTTTTTTTTCACTGCAGTTTCAACTAGCTTTCAACTTTATTTCAGTAAAGAATAGCTGTTCAGTACTGGTCCGGAAACTAAAAGATTACAATGAAAATAGTAAGTAATTACTAAATTTACAAAGGAGACTTACATAAGTAGTAGTAGTAGTAGATCCTTATTTAAACTCGGTGAAAAATCTTCAGTTACACTAATAGTATTTTGATTACAATCATTTGAAAAATTAAAATAACTATAAAAAACTGATTTACAAGATTGTATCAACTTAAATCATTGTTAAATCGTTAACATAATTACAAGTTCAGTGACTCTTACAAGGTATGTTTGAATAAAGAACTCAAGTTCTATTTATACGCTTTTAGAGCAGAGGTAATTTGGGAAATATCAATATAGTCATCATGCTTCTTAAGAGTATCAAGAAGGAAAGAGTTTCGTTTGGAAGTGTGTTTTTGGGAGCTCTCTTAATGATGCTGGCATCTCATTCCAAATTTTAGCTCCTAGTCTTGAGAAGAGCGGCTCTTTTTTTGATTTCTAACCTAGATTTCTTAATATAAAATTTATTCGCTGACGAAGACCGAGTGTTGTAAGAATGAATACTGGCAGTGTCGCGCTAGTCTCCTCCGCAGCCGTTATTAGGGTCGTGACGACCCTAATAACGGCTGCGGAGGAGACTAGTGTCGCGCTGAATAGGTTTAAAATGTTACTGGGTACCTTCCAGTTTTGATCTGACGGTATCTCGCGAGGAAACTGGAAAAGCAGATTTATTCTTATATTTTAAGCTCTGGTCGCTCTTGCATTCCGCGATTTTGAACTAAGAGGCTTAATATCGGGTATTTCAAGTTTTCCACTGCTTGTTTTCTCCAAAAGGAAACAAACAATATATTGCACTGCGTGAGCCATATGTCTATTTGAATGTGTCCACCTACGCAACATAAAGTATTATCCATCCAGGAATAAGACACTGAGTCGCTAATAATTATCGGACGAGTTCTTCGGAAGAGATTTGCAATCCTCCAAATCAAGTCACGTTTATATATACGAGTAGATAAGCTCAATTTTGGTGTATAGGCCTTCGACGAAATAACCTCATAATGACGTCATGATAACATGAATAACTTCTTATGATGCAACTCCACTCGCTTGTGGTCACTCGTGATCACTCGCGGTAACTCGTGGTCACTCGTGGTCATTCGTGGTCACTCGTGGTCATTCGTGATCACTCGTGGTCACTTGTGGTTACTCGTGGTCATTCGTGGTCACTCGTGGTCACTCGTGGTCATTCGTGGTCATTCGTAGTCACACGCGATAACTCGTGACCACTCGTGATCATTCGAGCTCGAGGTTATGCAGAGGTTTATACACGAGTGTCTTACTTTAAGGCATTGCAGCTCTTTCCATTTTATAAGTTGTGATTCAAAGCTGCTTGTTCCTTCAGAGTTCTACCAAGACTGGGCTTGAAAGCGTTTAAGGTAAGATCAGAGTGGATTCTGTGTAGCTGTAATCATTTACACAATACGTTAAATAGTTCAACCCGTACCCCGCTATTTCGACCCTCGTGGGAGACGAAAAATGCAGTAGTTCGAAATAGCGGGAGTTCGCAAATAGCCGGTAGTAAATGACTGGAGGGCAAATCTAAGGGATAGCGTTTATTTTGAGTTCGAAATACCCGAGTCCGAATATCTACCCTATTAGCGGGGTCTAACTGCAGTCAGAAGATCTCGAGTCACCTGACGGTAATATTATCGCCCCGGGATAATCCTAAGATGTCTGACATCAATATGCTGTAACCGTACTTTGTTCCTTTCGGAATCTCGACATAGGGAATATAATGCAACCAAGAGTTTGTTTCTGCCGTTGTCGGTAGATCAATTAATCATGGAATGCAAAGCAGGTAAACATTCTGGAGTCCAATATTGTGTTGACATCACCTTATAAATAATCTCTGGGCTGACATGGAATATTTTCATGCAAAGGTCTGAACAGCAGTGAAATACCCGGTTTTACGCTTTCATCGCCGAACGATAGCTTCCCGGCCTGTGGTATTATATATTGTGAACTTTTTTTTTATTTCTCCTATCCTATTCGCGTTTACAAAGTTCTTATCGGCCAGTTCCGTGCGATTGAGATTCTTTTATACATACATCGGTGGTTACTGAATCGCAGTTTGGTTTCTTTGATCACTCAGTTAATGACCTAGCGACTTTGCATTCTGTTAGGCGGTCATTATTGAGAATTAATGTCAGTTGCTTTTAGAAAGGCTCTGTTCAGTAAAAGGCAAACATAACGACCGAAATGTAGTTATACTCGATCGTGTGCATCTGGTCTGTTTATAAACCTTTATTTCCTTCGTTAATCGAACTTGTCTTTACTATATTCAAGAACTTAAAACGCCTTGGTGAGCTTGGCACGAGAACCGCTTCGATAAATTCTGTAATAGCTAAAATAGCAAAACTATAGTTGATCAAAAGTCCTTGGTAGATCTTTAAACAGACCTTCCAACCCTCACGGTTTGACCGTGAGACTCACGGTTTGGGATGCCAATTCACGGCTTTGCCTCTTAATCTCACGGTGAATCAGAAAGCCTTAAAATTGCCAAACAATTCCGGAAGGTATTATTTGACGCATATTTTTGACGTCTCCAGGTTTGAGGTCCTAATCTCCAGGTTTATCTGGGCTTCTTTTCAAAACCTGCAGATTTGGATGTGATGGGGGTTGGAAGGTCTGGTCATCTTATTTAAACAAATGGCAGTAATACGTCATGCGTCACCCGTCACGCAAGTATCCCTCTACTATCTAACCTTTTTCTTTTCATAGATAGCTATTATTTTTCGAGTAACAAAGAATTGATTGAATCATCTCAGCACGGCTTGTAATTATAAATGTGAATAACATGCACGTCATCGAATTGTATACAATAGGTAAATTTTTTTAATGCAATTAAAGAATGGAAACGGAGCTTGACCAAGCTAGTTTTCACTGAAATGTACATTCTCTTTCTCACAGGGCTTATGGCACCGATGGTAAACAAAATAGGCTGAATTCACAACTTTTGAAAAGAAAAAGAAAGGGTGACTTAACAATTGATGCTGCATTCATACCTGCTGCAGTTACATTTCAGCTTTATTTTTATGCAAATTTAAATGCACTAAACTGTGAACGCCATGACTAAGCGCATTTCTTTCCCGAAACATTCTCGGGTGCGCGATTGTTTTTATTCTTCGGAACAAGGCAAAAGCTTGTTTTTGAAAGGTGAAGATGAACACGAAAGAAGGATTAAACGTTGACCAAAGGTTAGTCACGGGATTACCGGTAGAGAAATCAATAAACCAAGTGGTCTTGCGAGCAATTTGGATGCATTACTCGCGTGTGAACATTTATCATTATGATATGATGTATATGCGAAATAATTCATATATGAACTGCGGTTGTAGATGAAAGTGAAAAATGATCATCGCAGTATATTGTCCAAACCGTGACCTCCGCGATACCGGTATCGCGGAGATCACGGGTTCGAATCCCGTTGAAGCCCTGATTTTTTTCAGGCTTCTTCTTTCCAGTTACTTAAATTGGACAATATACTGCGATTGATCATTCTTCACTTTCATTTATCATTATACGCTCGACTAACTAACGATCGATTCTCACTCTTTTCTACCTCGCCTAGTTAAGGCTCCTTGCGTGTAGGATTGGATAAATTCCGCTACTGAGTAAATTGGCCTATTTTTCCTTTGGGTAGTGTGCGTAAATATTGCTTTAGATTCTGTTGACTCTGCTGGTATCTTACTTGGTCAGTTAAGAAGCATTTTCATGCCTTATTTGTTTCTATTGTTGGGATTTAACCAAGCAAGAGGTACCAAGACTCTGGTCTTCTGGGCTTTTATTAAAAGGCTTCTCAAGATCTTCTCCGTCTCTCAGCAGCGAATGCACACGCGCTTATATACTAGTCTATCGGTAACCATGTGTGGGCAACACGAAATGAACTGACCTTGGAGGATAAATCACTGTTTCAGAATATAAACCCAAACACTTCAGTACATGCGACTCTGAGAAGGAAACAACAAAGTCCTTGAAACAATAGAAGCCACACTTAAGTGATATTAAAACCCAAACAGGATCTTTGTGGGAGATTCAGAACAAGACGCGCCAGTAGACAAACCCAAACATGACTACCGATCGGGTGTTAACTGTAGCTCAAGCACTCTCGTAAAATTAAGATAAACAACTTGAAATCAAAAGACTCTCTGAGTGGGCGGTCGGGCCCTAGAACTAAGGCTCCTTGCGTGTAGGATTGGATAAATTCCGCTAGTAAATTGGCCTATTTTTCCTTTGGGTAGTGTGCGTAAATATTGCTTTTGATTCTGTTGCCTCTGCTGGTATCTTACTTGGTTAAGAAGCATGCCTTATGCCTTATTTGTTTCTATTATCCCATTTCAGTGAGATCAAGAAAAGAGACCATCCTCCCGCGGTAAGAAAGATTCTATTGTTTCTTTGCTATGTCTTTTTTTGATACAGTCGAACCCCGCTCTACGGACACCCGCTTAATACGGACACCCGCTTATAACGGACAGTTTCGTTTGTTCCGACAAAAAGCTCATATATTTTCTCTAAAATTGACCCGCTTTATACGGACACCAGTTAATACGGACAATGGACACTTTTCTGTGTCCCGAGTCACAAACTCCCCTACTTGTCAACCCTGTTTTACGGACACTGGTTATCTGCACACTGTCTATTTCCATTGTTACAATTATGTGATAATTGTAGACATTGTACCCTGTTAAAATAATGACAGATTTTTCCGGGTTAATCAAATTTTATTACTAAAAAAAAAAGTAACAACTGAAGCAGCATGAAATATTTGATTTTGAACAGTCTGTCTTTCTTCCAGTGTTTGACTTTTGTACTACTTATAGTCCTTTAATGAAGTTTCCTGCCTCCTCACCTGATACACACGTTTCACTTCCTTGGCTTTTTGTTGTAGACCATACTTCTGCAGTTATAAATGTTTGAAGTTCAATAGGGAATTTAAGAAAACCCACCACAGCAAACGTTATTCATGTCTTGCCCATAATTTTAGGCTTCTTTACATGTTCCAAACATTGCTAATCACATATGAAAACACTTCGGTTGAAAAGAAATGCTTGCCAATCAACAAGACAGCATTATTGATAGCCTGGAATGATGATTATTTAAAAGAAAAAATATGTGTCAACTTGTTTAGAAGAAAATGCGGTTTGTCAGAAGTGGGATTCGAACCCACGCCTCCATTCGGAGACCAGAACACTCGATACCATTGAGATGGTAAAGGATTTTCACCTTGAGTCTGGCGCCTTAGACCGCTCGGCCATCCTGACCACACACAACTGGTATAGAATTTATGGAGTTTTATAAATATGGAACCAAGGTTAACACCTTGTCTAAACATTCGTCAATTTACAAAGTAATCCCTGAATATAGGAGATATATTCCTGACGTACGACCAATATGCGCATTCCCAAACAGGATTTGAGCGGTATTTAATTGCGTTCTGTAAAACCAAAACCAAACCAATTACTAACCAGTTAGACTTCTGGCCAATCTCAAACCGTAGCAAAACGAAAGCCCAAAACCAAAGTAATTGCCTGATTACACTTTAACACTCAATTAAAAACTGCTCTAAAAGAAATGTTTGCCATCAACAAGGCAGTTTAATCAATAGCCTGGGTTAAAGATTATTTCAACGAAAAAATGTGTGTCAACGTTTTCAGAAAGAAAAGCTGGTTTGTCAGGAGTGGGATTCGAACCCACGCCTCCATTCGGAGACCAGAACACTCGATACCATTTAGATGGTAAAGGATTTTCACCTTGAGTCTGGCGCCTTAGACCGCTCGGCCATCCTGACCATACTTCTGCAGTTATAAATTTTTGAAGTTCAATAGGGAATTTAAGAAACCCACCACAGCAAACGTTATTCATGTCTTGCCCACAATTTTAGGCTTCTTTACATGTAGCAAACATTGCTTATCTCATGTGAAAACACTTCGGTCCACAGAGTTTCCAAGTATGATTCTGGTACTTTTTACTGTCTGTGCAGTACATTCCTTGGTAACCAGGAGATCCTACACCATGACGGATAATTTTTTAAAATTTATAGTTTGAATATTACGCTGTGTTCCATATGCAGTTTCCAGATAGTTATGGCAAAGAGAAACAAAGTAAATGACTTTACAGTATTCCGAGACTCGTAGATAAAATATCAATTCATTTCTTAATCGACGTTGTCCTCTGCGTCCACGTCGTAGTTACTTAAACTCCCTGATTAATATGGAACCAAGACTTTTTCTAAAACTTCGTCAATTTACAAAATAATTCTTTGAATATGTGAGATATATGCCACCGAATTCCCAAACAAGATTAAAAGAAGTATTTGCCAATCAACAAGACAGCATTATTGATAGCCTGGAATGATGATTATTAAAAAGAACAAATATGTGTCAACTTGTTTAAAAGAAAATGCGATTTGTCAGGAGTGGGATTCGAACCCACGCCTCCATTCGGAGACCAGAACACTCGATACCATTAAGATGGTAAAGGATTTTCACCTTGAGTCTGGCGCCTTAGACCGCTCGGCCATCCCGGCTGACAAAACACAAACTGGTAAACTCTTAGCCTTTTTCTTCTTTGACGTTGCTTGCTTGCTGCGAGCTGTACCATCCTCCGCTCGTACATATGTCCCTGACGTTCTCTCTGAGAGCCCGCTTAATACGGGCATCCGGATAATACGGACACTATGGCATGTCCCCTTGGTGTCCATATTAACCGGGTTATTCATAACGTGCAGAAAGAGTTCCTGTCAAGAGTGTACTTCAAAACCAAGAAGAAACGATTTTGCGCCTCTTCTTCCTTTCTTCCTCCTCCTCCTCCTCATCATAATCCACCTCCTCCACCACATCCTCTTTTACCATCTCCTCCTCATCCTCCTCCTCCACCTTCCAGTCCTCCTCCTACTACTACAGAATTTATTTTGTTTACCATAATTATTTTCTCCAATAGATTGTCATTTTCTTTATACAGGGTATCATCATGGAAAGCACTGATCCTATGATAACAAAGAAATCCTCTTCAGGGGCCAGCACTGCGCCGATGTTGTGGAAGGTTCTTGCCATCGTGTTCATTGTGATAAGCATAGTACTGTTAATCGCTTTGATAGTGGTGGCAACAAAACCAGCGAAAAGCGGCGAAAATCAAGAAAATGGCTCCCATGTTCCCGTCAGCATGGAGTCCTGTGCAGAAGGCATGTCCAACTCCGATGACTCACCCAAGCCTTCTGGTGTTTTTAATGACCTGACGGTCGATGAAATCACAGCCGTTCGAGATTATCTGCTGAAGCAACCAGAGCTGAATCTCACGGAATATCGAAAGGCAACTGTGGACAGCAACTACATATACTTGATACAGTTTTTACCACCATCCAAAGATGATGCCCTTGAATTCTTAGACAAAGACGGCCCCAAACCTGAGCGAAGAGCTGTCGCGGTGGTGTTTCATGGTGCTACCGACCCCCCGGTTGTGAGGGAATACATAGTGAGTCCAGTCGCTAATCCCTCTCAGCATGTTGTACGCAAAGTGCCTGGTGGGCAGAAAGAAACAGTCCCCTTCAATGCCAGGCCTTTTGATAGCTATGTGGAGTATGACGGACTACATAACGTGATCGTCTTGAAGGCTGCTCGTAAGCTGTACAAGCTGATGTATGAAAGCTATGATGGGTACACGTACGCCTGCAAAAACAACAGGAAATGCCTGACCTTTCTCTACACAGCTCCAATGGGATTCACGGCGGAAGATCGCTACACTTGGATTTTTTTCATTCGGGCTGACTTCACTGGTAACTACTTTTATCCGATCGACTTACAGATCTTAGTAGATCACGGTGGAGCAGTGGCTTCAAAGTGGAAAATACTTAAAGTTCTCTACAATAATCAAAGCTTTGACTCCGTTGATGAGTTAGTGGCCAAATACGAGAACAATACCATAGAAAAAATAAAGTTGCCTCCGCCAAAGGGTAATGGGACGTTGTTCTCGAGTTACGAGCGACGAGGCGTTCCACAGCCGTCTAAACCAATGAGAGGCCCTAAGCAATACCAGCCTGATGGCCAGCGGTATACTGCGAAAGGCCGCCACATTAGCTATATGTCGTGGTCTTTTGACTTCAGGATGGACTCCAACAGTGGAATACAGCTTTACGATATCCAGTTCAACGGAGACAGAATCGTATATGAACTCAGTCTTCAGGAGGCGGCCGCCACATATGCAGGTTATTACCCAAACCCCTCTTGGAATAACTTCCTTGACGGATCGTGGAGAATGGGACTGAGCAGCTATGAGATGGTTCGTGGAGTAGATTTCCCAGAAACAGCTTCATGTTTTGATCTCGTGCACATGGTCGGAGTGGAAAGTCCGAAGACATTCCGCAATGCCGTCTGCGTGTTTGAACTGAACTCTGGAATTCCACTGCGTCGACATTATGATAACAACTTTGTGAATGGGTACAAGTACTACGGTGGAATGGCCAACCAGGTGTTAATTCTGCGCACCATCGCTACAGTGTATAACTATGATTATGTCTTCGACTTCATATTTTACCAGAACGGCGTCATAGAAGTCAAAATATCAGCCTCTGGCTACATCTTTGGTACCTATTACGACCACAATGTAAATCCATACGCTTATCCACTGCATGAGCATTTTACCAGCGGTACACACGATCATCTGATCAACTACAAAGTTGACTTAGACATCGGCGGACGAAAGAATTCCTACGAGACGATCGAAATTGGTATCGAGAACATCACTGAGCGCTGGTTCCCCAACAGAAGGCGTGTGCAGAAAGTTCTAAAGCGAAGCGTGAAGAAAAGCGAGTTGGAGGCCGCGTATAAGTTTAACTTCGACCAGCCAAAGTACTTAAACTTCTTTAATGACGCCAAAGAAAACAGAATGGGTGTAAAGAAGGGGTATCGCATACAGCTGGACTCCATGTTGAAACAGCTGTATCCTGAAGACTGGATGATCACGCCCATTATGAGCTGGTCCCTGTATCAAATGGCCGTCACTAAGTACAAAGAGAATGAGACCCAGAGCAGCTCCATCTATAACCAAAACTCACCTACTAATCCACAGGTTAGCTCCGAATATCACCCAAAGACTGTGAACTGTTCGACTCCTCTCTCCCACCGTTATTCACTTAGCCTTCTCACACACTCCCTTCGGAACATCTTTGGATTCGCCGTTTTCCTCGGGTAGTTGGTATTTTCACAACATTTTAGTGGGAAACGGGATCGCTAATAAGGATACAATCATTTTGAAATGTCCCGTTTAATGGTCAGTGATAAAAATATACAATGCATATTCTGTGCAGTTTACGGCACTTCCTAAAGTAAGAGTAAGAGAGTTTATCTTCAAAGGTACAGCGGAACCTCGATTTCTCGAACCCTCATTTTTTCGAACCTCCCGATAACTCGAACCAAAAGTTGTTTCCCTTCCTCAGTCGAACACTGCAATGTTACTCCCGATTTCTCGAACTTATTTGCGTTTCCCCTGGAGGTTTGAGAAATCGGATTCCACTGTATTAACAAAGGCTAATGTTTATGGCCAGATATCCCGTTATGACGTTTTAGTATTACATACCCCATAAAAAACTCCTGTTATATCTTACGCCGTTTTTTTTTCTTTATTTCTTCTCCACGCAGATTGATTTCCGCAAGTATCTTATGGATAACGACTCCATAGCGAACGAGGACCTTGTAGCCTGGGTGACAATAGGAGCCATGCACATTCCACACTCAGAAGACTTGCCAAATACGGCCACTGCTGCAAACTCCGCCCACTTCTTCATTCGACCCTTCAACTACTTTGACGAAGACCCTTCCATTGGGTCGACTAATGCCATCTTGATTACGCCCAAAGACGGGAAGTTCAGCGGACAGAAGATTGAGCGATATGGTACCCCCACTGGACCAAATTGCGTTCCCAAAGAGCACAAGACTGACTTCAAGGGAACGTATTGATCAGCCCTGATGAGGTCCTGAGCGCCGGGATTTCCAATGTTAAAGGGCCTGTAGAATGTAGACCAATTTGCTCCCACCCCTCCAACAAAACAAACATTGCATGCAACTGCTGTATTCCTTTCTTGCTGTTTGAACTTTGATCTTGCTTATTTTAGTAACAAAAGAACCGATAATGAAACAAACTAAAGAATTCAACGAAAGCATATGCATATATCCAGGATTTTCCTAAGATCTGTTCTTTACAGCATTCAAATAAATCTATCTCAATAGGGAATTTTAGCCACGCATTTGTAAACCCCAAGCAATTTGACTGATTGATTTTTTAAAACGTCGTAATCACTCTGCTAGTTTAGGAGAAAACCAACATTTCAAAGTAAAGGTTAGCTTAGCGGGAAATATGAATGTAATTACTGGACAATTAAGCGCAGCAAGAATTTGCTATGCAATTTGATGGATCATCTTCGACGTTAGTTGTGGTATACAAGTGCCTCTGCCCAAGAGAAGCTGTACATTGTAGCTTTTGTAATCTACTTATGTCCTACGTTAGCTACTTGACAAGCTTATCTCAGCATCAAAACCTTTACCATTAGACTCACTGTATTATCTCCGGATTATTCTGTACCTTAGGGTAGACATTTTTCAGTTTTATTTTTTAATAACAAGTCTCGGCTATATTACTCACCAGAGATACAAAATTTATATGTTTGTTTAACCGTTACACCTTAAAATTTGAACTTATTATGATTCACAATCTCACCACAAGATATTTTACACATGAATTGCCTGGAAAGAGGACTTAAATTTTAAATATCAGATAGACTATATCTAGGCTTCCCTGAGATAAAGTGGAAGCAGTTGAGTTCTCTTGGCTTTAACTGAATTGAGCATTCAAGTGGAAAGGCGCCAGGTTGTTTTTTTTTACAGTTCCACTTGATGTTAATGGTTTCAATGAGTTATCACTATTAGGGTTCGGTCAACCATTTGAAGTTTGACAGATCAGTCAAGCGAACTTTCGCGCCGAAATCCTAACACAATTGGCATGGATTAATCGAGTTGAAAATGGTTATCTATTAATAACAGAAGTTCTAATAGGTGTAGAAGCACGTGTATGGACTAAACCAGGAGTTCCCTATACTGTGGAATTCTGTATGCGAACGACCAGTGCTCTAGCTCAAGGCACAAAACTTTAAAAATGCGTATATTGGCCGGTTAAAGTATCTTTTCTTTAGACAGCAATATCACGTTTTAAATATCTAGGAGGCAGGGAGAAGTGTTTTCTAACAAATCATATGGAAAACGAATATTCTTGTTTTGTTTGCCTTGCCCGACTTCCTGTCGACTGGTCTCTTTGTATCACCCCACTGAATCGTAACTTCCACTTGAAATAGTTCAACACTGTTCTGCTCACTTGTAGGAAAACGCCCAACCTCAAAAGTCTAGTCATATGATACCAAATGGCGGATTCATTTATTTCATTTTGAAATTCTAAATCACTGCAAGCATCGATTAACCATCAAATGTTACTTTTTGCCCAGATATTCTTTATTTAATTTGAATCGCCCATTTCCGAGTCTATCTGCCTGGTGCAAAGTCATTCATATGAAAATGAGTTTAATTTGCATGTTAGTGAAGTCTCACCTTCATATGATCATGCAAGGATCGGTACCAAGACTCCCTTTGAGAAAGAGGCTTAAGGTAGTTTGGAAATGGCCTATTTGTTTCACGTTTGATTCACGTCCATGTGACCAGCCTTCTTTACAACTCGACAACTCGTAGCTTTCTACTGGTTTGCTTGATAGAGCTTGACAGACGTCAAGTGTCAATATATCCTGTAATGAAAGAAAGGTACATTGTGTATAATTATTGAGGCCATAATTCCGCGTCTTACTTCTTGTGTCGATTGGAGAACGAAGACCTACCTGGAGTTTGAACTTTTTTGAAAAAACTAAGGTATGAAATGTTCGATGCAAAGTTATGCTAAGTACGTAACCTGTTTTTGTTAAGATACACTACTCCAAAGCGAAAATACTGTATCGGTGCTGGAGTATTATAGCCTCAAATATGCAATCAATACGAAATTTACATATAACGTAAAGGGTAAAAGCTGTTAATCACCTTCATACTAAGTATTCAAGCCGTGTTATATTTGTACAAATTTGTACCCAAATGTTTTACCTTCTGAGCAGTGATTCCTATTCTTCGGTCAGGATTTCGAGTCGATTTTCGAGTTGAATATTGAATCGAGATCACAACTTGGAATTTTTAAGTCACGATTCGAGTGAGGACATCGATTTAGGATTTCAAGCTAGCCAGGAGGACTATTAGGCCCAGTTTAGGGGTCGGGCTGAGTCGGCTAGCTAGCGAGGCATACGAGGCAAGATCTCTACTTCCAATAAAAAGGCTGAACTTTTAAAGTGTAATAATTTCGAATGTAGCAAGGTAGAAACAGGACTTATTGATACAAGAATTATTGAAGTCACCTAACAACTAGGCAAGTAACTCCCTGTGGGAACACAATCCTGCCAAAACACATCATCATAATATATAATTTGTTTGGCGTGGCAGAATTGTGACAATTGAAGCAATTGAGTAGTGTAGCACAAACAACCTTGTCCGTTAAAGGGCGCAGAAACGAATGCATTCTTTTCTGCACCCTGGCCTTCAAACTTCAAACGCTCAGACGATGTTCAGACGCTATGCTGCTGTGCTTTTGGCGAACTTTATTCCTGAATTACGTTCGGCAGGCTAGGACGACCGAAATTGGCCCTAGCTCTACGGTTTGCTTGTTGCTATCTTGTTCTGGTTTCCAAACTGGAAAATTTTGTTTGTTGATTAGGGATGCATGCATGACGTCACCATAGCACTGGCGGCCACTTGTCTAACGCATTGCTTCTTAATAATGACGCGGGAAAGACCACCGGATAAAATGGAGTGGCGATAATTTTGCAATTTCACTGTCTAGTTGGCCGCCGTGACACTCCTTGTGACACATGGCCCAAGCACATTTCTTCAATTTTCCGTTCTGTGCGAAATCTTGAGTGTATCAGGGCTCCTGAATGTATCTACTCTTCGGGACAAAGAAAAAGCTAAGCTTTGGTCTGCAGAGGCAATTTTTTTTATGTCACTGGGAAAATGAGATTTGGGTGAATGGCACTGGAAAAAACAACAAAAACGGAATGGGACTGTGTAGTTGGGCTAAAACAGGCTGCTATTTGTGAACAATTTGGCCTGGAAAAAGGATCACCCTTAGCATCTTTCTTCTTTCAGTTTCTCCTCTCCTTCCTCTTTCGTTTGCTTTTCTCCCTCTCCTTCCACCTCCTCCTCGTCCATCTCCTCTTTTTTCTCTTCCTTCTCCTTTTCCTTTTCTATTTTGTCCATTTCTGCCACCTCATCCTTCTTTTCGCCCCCTACTTTTTGCGCTTCTTAATAATTCATAAACTAATATAATTCATCTGTCCAAATGTCTTTTGTATACCATTATTTTTTCATACTGATTGTCATTTTCCTTGTACAGGATTTCCTCATGGATAACACTGATCCCATGATAAAACGAAAGTTTACTGGAGGAGCCAGCACTTCACTGATGTTGTGGAAGGTTCTTGCCATCGTGTTCATAGTGATAAGCATAGGCTGTTGATCGCTTTGATAGTGGTGGCAACAAAGAAAGGGAAAAGCGAGGAAAACCAAGAAAGTGGCTCCCATGTTGCCGTCAGCATAGAGCCCTGTGCAGAAGGCATGTCCAGTTCCATTGACTCACCCAGGTTTGCTGGTTTTTTTGATGACCTGACCGTCGATGAGATCACAGCCGTTCGAAACTATCTGCAGAAACAACCAGAATTTAACCTCACGAATTTTGTAGATGCAACTGTGGAAAGCAACTACATATACTCGATACAGTTTTTACCACCGTCCAAAGATGAGGGCCTCGAATTCCTGGACAACGCTGGTCCCAAGCCTGAGCGAAGAGCTATCGCTGTAGTGTTTCATGGTGCTACCGATCCCCCGGTAGTGAGAGAATACATAGTGAGTCCAGTCGCTAATCCCTCTCAGCATGTCGTGCGCAAAGTGCCTGGTGGGCAGAAAGAAACAGTCCACTTCAATGCTAGGCCTTTTGATAGCGGTGGAGAGTACAAAGTAATGTATATCTGGTTGGCCTTCACTGTTGCTCCTAAGCTACAAAAGCTGATGAACGAAAGCTATGATGGGTATACACTCCAATGTACAAACAACAAGAAATGCCAGCATTTTCTTCAGACAGCTCCATTGGGGTTCACAGCAGAGGATCGCTACTCTTGGCTTTATTTCATTCGCGGCGACTTCACTGGTAACTACTTTTATCCGATCGACTTGCAGATCCTAATGGATCACGGTGGAGCTGATCCTTACAAGTGGAAAATACTCAAAGTTCTCTACAATAATCAAACCTTTGACTCCGTTGATGAGCTAGTGGCCAAATACGAGAGCAATACCATAGAAAAGATCACGATACCGGCGCCAAAGGGTAACGAGACGTTGTTCTCGAGTTACGAGCGACGAGGCGCTCCACAGCCGTCTAAACCAATGAGAGGCCCTGAACAATACCAGCCGGATGGCCAGCGGTACACTGTGAAAGGCCGCCATATTAAGTACATGTCGTGGTCTTTTGACTTCAGAATGGACTCCAACAGTGGAATACAGCTTTACGATATCCAGTTCAACGGAGACAGAATCGTATATGAGCTTAGTCTTCAGGAAGCGGCCGCCACATATGCAGGTTATTACCCAAACCCCTCTTGGAATACCTTCATTGACGGGGCGTAGAAAATGGGACAAAGCAGCTATGAGATGGTCCGTGGAGTGGATGTTCCAAAAACAGCGTCATGTTTTGATCTGGTGCACATGATTGGAATGGAAGGCCCAAAAACTTTCCTCAATGCCGTCTGCGTGTTTGAACTGAACTCTGGAATTCCACTGCGTCGACATTATGATAACAACTTTATGAATGGGTACAAGTTCTACGGCGGAATGGCCAATCAAGTGTTGATTCTGCGCACCATCGCCACGGTGTATAACTATGATTATTTGTTTGACTTCATATTTTACCAGAACGGCGTCATAGAAGTCAAAATGTCAGCCTCTGGCTATATCTTTGACGCACAATGTAAATCCATACGCTTATCCACTGCATGAGCATTTTACCAGCGGTACACACGATCATCTGATCAACTACAAAGTTGACTTAGACATCGGCGGACGATAGAATTCCTATGAAACCATCGAAATTGGTATCGAGAACATCACTGAGCGCTGGTTCCCCAATAGAAGGCGTGTGCAGAAAGTTCTAAAGCGAAGCGTGAAGAAAACCGAGTTGGAGGCCTCGTATAAGTTTAACTTCGACCAGCCAAAATACTTAAACTTCTTTAATGACGCCAAAGAAAACAGAATGGGTGTAAAGAAGGGGTATCGCATACAGCTGGACTCCATGTTGAAACAGCTGTATCCTGAAGACTGGATGATCACGCCCATTATGAGCTGGTCCCTGTATCAAATGGCCGTCACTAAGTACAAAGAGAATGAGACACAGAGCAGCTCCATCTATAACCAAAACTCTCCTACTAATCCGCAGGTTAGTTTCATCTAACTGATTCGACAGACTTCGGGTGGAGGCATCTTTAAATGTGTAGTTGATAAATTTTATATCACTTATGCAGGAAACGGATTCGCTGAGCTATATTGCAATGTCTTACTGGTAGAGGGTTTTTGACTGAGAAAAGGTCTTGATACCCAATCACTAACCGGAGATGGGGCAAATTCCAAAGTACAAGTTAACGATCGGAGATCATATCTTCATGATATAAGATATCCCTTGAATTTGATCGTCCAATATGTAAATAAGCATATAACTACATGCCCTGTCTTAATTTTTTGATAAAGAGGTTAACAGCTTTAAGAAATGAAAACGTTCGAAAGGAAGGGTATGAGAGAGTAGGAGAAGATTATCTACCGCGGCATTACATAGTCATAGACCTAGAGTACTGCAGTTAAGTCATTTACCAATCAAAACGTCTGTTCTATCTAACGCCTTTACAATTTTTTCTATATTCCATCTTCACGCAGGTTGATTTCCGCAAGTATCTTATGGATAACGACTCCATAGTGAACGAGGACCTTGTAGCCTGGGTGACAATAGGAGCCATGCATATTCCACACTCAGAAGACTTGCCCAATACGGCCACTGCTGCAAACTCCGCCCACTTCTTCATTCGACCCTTCAACTACTTTGACGAAGACCCTTCCATTGGATCGACTAATGCCATCTTGATTACCCCTAAAGACGACAAGTTTAGCGCACAGAAGGTTGAGTGATATGGTACCCCCACTGGACCACATTGCGTTCCCAAAAAGCACAAGACTGACTTCAATGGCACTTATTGATCAGTCCGGTTGTGGCTCCAAGACTTTCATTGTTAAATGTGTGGGGTTAAAAATACCTTCATCTATGGAGACATTTTATAGTTTTTGTTTCTGATCTATTTAGTTATATAATGAATTAGTATATACTAAAACAGTGGATAGCGTTGATGGCGCGCGCTGATTGGCTCGTCAAACTCCGGATATCCTGTGCTATTTATCTCCGAGCAACTCGAGAGAAAATGGCGTCCGGTTTGCATCCGTGAAGAGTGATGAAACCATCCAAATTAATTTGGTTTTGGTGTTTATTATCTCACTGTTTTAGTATAAACTAAAACAACTATTCACCTCAGTGTCGGTGGCTAGCGGTGGAAATTTACCTCGCCGCTTCGCGGCTCGGTAAATATCCACCGCTAGCCACCTCCACTTCGGTGAATAGTTGTTAACTATCGTATAGTATGAATTCTATAATGCCTCGCGGGATTCTCTGTTATTTGTTAATTCCAAACCTCTCTAGCTCATTGGACTGGGGACTGGTCATTATTTTGCAAAATCTGTTATAAATAGCCCTTGAACAGACTTGTTTTAACCCCGCCCATTTCACATGAGAGTGTTAGATAAGAGACTGAATGCTTGGTTCGATTTCCACTGAGCCGTTCTGAGAGCATGGTTTTCAATCTAGTTCTAAGCGTGTAGGCCATGGCCTTAAAAAAAGCTGAAAATCGTGCATCACGCAGGCTAGTGTCTGCAAGACATTTATGAGCTAATGTGCAGCAACATAAACGTTCGGCTAATCTAACCCTTAAAATTGTGGGCTCGAAATGCTTATAAAATGGTTGGCTTAAATTCCATTTTACCTGGATGTCGAGATTAAGGTTAAGCCTTGAAATGAAATGAAAAACTCTGAGGTGGATTCAGGTTGAGGGTTGGCGAGAGTCGGAGGATTTTTCACTGGCTTTGATTCAATGTACTTACCACGGGGATGACACAATTTATTTCCATTTGAGTGTTTGTGCTTTATCTTTATTTAGAGAAATGCATTGTAGCGCTTGTTTTGTTTATTAAAATAACAATGTTTCAAGATAAAAATTAAATTATTTTATTAAATTAATAATATTTTGAATGTTCGACAATCACTAGGGAAAATTGTAAGTAACAAGAAAAGGCGGTACGTGCCTTACTCCTCGCCCTGGAGTCTAAATTGGTATCGTCAAATCGTCGGAGAAGTGTAATAATATTGTCTCTAGACCGGAGAGGGACTGCGATGGAGCTGGCTCAGATCCGAGGTGGAGTACAAATATCCCTTAGTCTTGTTAGTTGCTTTAATAGGAGGTTAGTAAGCCATAGACCCTTTGCATAAATGGCGCCTTATTTTGAATAACAATACTTTATACATCCTTAGCCTTGTACTGATGTTCCCAGACAATGGATTTTCATACGAGTGTGTCGCTTAGGATGTATAAGTATTGTTATTAAAATTTAGGCGCCATTTATCCAAGAGTCTATCGAGGAAGACATAGTTTCCCTACTGACCTCCCTAGCTATCTGCCTAGCTACCTCTTTAACTATCCACCTGTTAATCTGCTCACTGGCTCACCGACCTGCTCTGACCCGTCTACCTATACTTACCTGCTATCCTGCTTGCCTACCTAGCTACCTACCTAACTACTTGTCTTAATGCCAATTGAAAAATATCGCTTAGCTCCTTTTGTACAAAATTCCCGCTCTTTCACGTACCCTTCTCCAAACAGGGAGAATGTTCCTTTTTCAAAAGTGTAAGCCAAGTTTCGGACCAATTCCTAGTGAGAAAGGATAACGAACTCGGAACGCTCTTAATGCTAAATTGTCCGAAAACGTTTCAGGGAGTGTGGGAAAGATCGAGGATGCGAAAATTGACTCTGTGAAAGTCATATCGTTCGCTTTCATAGATGGACAAAGGTATTGTTGGCACCACGTCGAATAGGCGAAGCCAATCGTACCAATTTGTACTTGATCACGAAAATGTCATCCGAGTAGCACTAGTACGTTTTTTCCCCACACTAGATTACAAGCAGTCGATTTGTTGTTCCTGAAATCCTCCGCGAGATTTAGGAAAAGTTAAAATCATGCTCCATTGCTCTTCTTTCGCTTAGCATTGGTTCATTCGTGTGGCATAGCAAGCAAAGGTAAGTAAAAGACTGCCTGCAGTCTACTTCTAAGCGTTTTTTTCTTTCATCCTTTGAGGAGTCGAGCCAAAACAGGAGGCTACTGTCTAGAAGTTTAAGCTGGTCAGACAGAGAAATGCACCTTTAGTTTGCGCAATCCCGTCCGCGCAAGATAAGAAAAGTAACAACAATCTACACCTGGGAACAACTGCCAGCTATACTGACCCGGCGCCAGACCTGTGTGAAGAAGGGCCAATGTTTTGGGGGGTACATATGAATGTTGTACCGCGTAGCACTAAGAACACAAATGGTGACACAGAGAATTAACTCTGAAGTGTAAATTTAAGTGCTAAATAAACCCCGTGAATAACCCACTGGGCGTTAGCCCTAGTAAAGGGAATCAGGGATTCCCACCGAGGTCAAAAGATTTTTTCTTTACCTCGTGTGGTTCCCTGATTCCCTTTACTAGGGCTAACGCCCAGTGGGTTATTCACGGGGTTTATTTAGCACTTAAATTTACACTTCAGAGTTAATTCTCTGTGTCACCATTTGTGTTCTTAGTGCTACGCGGCACAACATTCATATGTACCCTTACTTTCTCTTCGCCGCGATTCACCATCTAAATCGTCCCCGACTTTCTCTGTGCGACCTCGTAGCTCAGTCGGCAGAGTAACGGTAGATCTAATCCGGAGGTCGTGGGTTCGATTCCCACCGAGGTCAAAAGATTTTTTCTTTACCTCGTGTGGTTCCCTGATTCCCTTTACTAGGGCTAACGCCCAGTGGGTTATTCACGGGGTTTATTTAGCCCTTAAATTTACACTTCAGAGTTAATTCTCTGTGTCACCATTTGTGTTCATAGTGCTACGCGGCACAACATTCATATGTACCCTTACTTTCTCTTCGCCGCGATTCACCACCTAAAATCGTCTCCGATTTTCTCTGTCCGACCTCGTAGCTCACAGTCGTAGCTCAGTCGGCAGATTGAGGAAAACCGCCGGAATTGCAAGGGCCGATGTCATAACAGATTGTAAAGAATACCTTCTGCCCGGAGTAGACCTTAAATTTGGCGCAGCCTGGGCTTCCGGGTCCAACAGACAGGGTGGATTCCAAGTGCTATTCTGGCCAATGACAGCTGAAAATGGCTTGTTCCTCAGACTAGACTGTTAGAAGACTTGAACGTTAAGATTTTCTTGGTACTGGGTACTACTCCCCATGCCTCCTCCATCAAGTCATAAATAAAGTTCATTCACTCCAGTTCTTTATTTGGCGGCGGCATACAAAGGGAAAGGGGAATCTCTCTGAACTTTACACTTCTTTCTCAAAATTTTATTACTGTGCAAATGTCGAATCCGGAAATATCGTCAAAGAAGAGAAAAGAGCTTGAGAACGGTGACGAAGAAAATTCAAAGAAATCAAAGATCGAATGTTCAGACACAGTGCCTGATTCACCGCCAGGTCAAGATGACATAGAGCAAAACCACTTAACAGACGAAACCTTAGCCGACACAGAGTCTGAAGAGGCCAAAGAAGTCGACAAAGTCCAGGTAGAGTGGATTTATGGCAATAAATTAGTTGAGGTTGCGCGCTTCGGCGTGTACGAATCCCTGGATCGAATTTCTCTTTGAGGTGTATTTTGCCGGTTCGCCGCCAATAATATTTTGTTCGAGATCTAATTATTGTTGATGGGTTCTGGGCCATTTCCGAAAATCATAGCACATTGAAAGGGGAATGAAAGTTTTTAAATGCGCCCCCATTGATCCAACCTTCTGTGATCTCTAGAGAGATTTTTGCGAACTTCATCACTTCATGCAAATGCAATGATCGATCGATCGAATACTAGATTGTCGCATGTTAATCTTTCTGTCCGGCTGTTTCCGGTTTGCTTGAGGAAAATAATTTATTTTACTTGAAAAGATCAATGAAATTATGACCCAGGAAGAATTTGCTACGATGAGAGCAGAAAATGACTAAACTACAGCGTTTATGCGACGTGACATTTACAAGCGAATCAATAACAGCAAAATCCTTTCGCGGGAAATTAACATCTAGGAGATATGAACAAGCTGTCACATAAATAAGCACCTCTCAGTGTTTCCAAGATTTTAATAAAATCACTGAAACACTACCCGAAGACGTCTTTCTTCATACATTTTTTTTTTGCGTCGATCTTTCAGACTATTTAAGCTTTCTTGACAAAATTGTCATTTCATAAATTATTGTAACACATGCTTAATAAACAAGTTCAGAGATTGGCAGTAATTTATTGCCTGTTGGAAACTCTGAATCTTTACGTTTTAAATATCATAGATTCCCAAAAGGGTCCTAAGAAAATTAAAAATTAAAATTTTTTGATCTTTAATATCATAAAATCAAAACTTGCATTATAGTTTGCCGAATCACAATCTGAAAGACTTTGATGGTTTCGCTTCAAATATTGAAAATGTAAAAAAAATCTTCTTAAGTGACGGTCGAGACAGCTTTCAACCAAATTGCCGGAATGGTAAATTAGCCTCAGTACAGAATGGCAAATTTATGGCCTTATTTAAGTACAAATCGAACGCACAAAGACGGCTTTGTTGAAAATTCAATAAGTGAAGTCATTTGCATAGGATTTCAATACCAACCATCTGTCGTGTTAATATTGCATTTGGCATCACTTTAAAGGAAACATTTAAGCATTATGTAAGTTTAGGCTTCCTGGCCGTTGTTGAGTTTTAAAAGGTTATTGCACTTCGGATATAAAGAGGCCACATGACAGAATTATTTGACAGGTGGGCTAAATCCATGCAATAATGACATATATCATTAAAAGTATTGCTTTAAATCTTTACAGATAATTATAGTGCTTGAGTTATCAGAACATCAACGTTCTTCTCTGAAGTATTTTCATTAAGCAGATATCTGTAAAAATCTAATACAGAAGAACCTCTAAAAAGGACACTTATTGTCGCACGTGGGTAGTCATATATTGGTAAAATTTAGTCTAATTTGCCCATTGTATATATCTGAGGATATCTTATATCTTAATAGACTCCACAGGCTTTGTAGCTTTGAAAACTATCGCTTTAATTTTTGTAGCTTTGTCAGGATCTTCAGAAGTTAAGTACCAAATGCAACAGAAATTAGAAAGATCTAAATCTGCAAATATCGAAGATCTAAATCTGCAAAGCTAAGGATTTTTAAAGCAGGTGTGAAAACCTGATTTAAATTAGTTATGGAACCCCACAAATTCCTTCCTTGTAGGTTTGTGTTCATATTTTTGGCCTTGACCATGCACAAAACACAATAGTTGTTTACTCTGTACCGAGAAAGTTACCAATAGAAACATTTTGGTTATGTAATTAATTTATATAGTGTACAGTATGAGCGGAAAACGAAAAGATATATCTGTGCACAGTCATGGACCTTCCAACATAAATGTTAGCATATTTGTTTGCTCAATTTGATGTTTGCCGGGCTTCATAACCATTTCCCTATATTAACTTTGATAAGCATGCAGACATGTTGATCAGAAGTGGTGCAGTGTTCACTGTGTCCTTTAAAGAACATTCAAATACAGCAGCACAAGATCCAGATGCTAGTTGTAGACCAATGATATAAACCTCATATTTTTTTAACTGAACATGATGTAAGTTCATACTTGTACAAGCTGGGGAGCAAGTGGGCTGCAACCACTCCCCCCCCCCCCCCCCATCCTCCTCTCCTGGGCCATTTAAAAAGTTATGAAATTTATTATTAAAAAATGAAAAACAATTATGTCTCATGAGTGAGGAAACAATGCTTGGGAGAATTAAGCCATTCCAAAAGGTTTCAAGGCTTGTGGGCTACTTTCAGTTTGTCTTGCCCAAACAGATATGAGGAAAAAGCACATATCGGAAAAATACCCAACTTCCCATCTGCAGAACAATAAGAGAATAATCAAAGCAAATGAACAGCAAGAATTTTATTTTTGTGGTGGTTCTGAAAGGAGCCGTTTTAAAAGGGTTAATTGTTTGAAAAAAATGATTCATTTTAATTATTGGTTTGTGCTTTTTAGTAGTAAGGCTGCGATTCAGGTCATTGCTAGCGTATGAGAGGTTTCAAAAAAGCTATTTTGTAACTATAACGGTTTCGTTAGATAGGAGAAATGTGAATGCTTTTTGTTTTTACAATGTACTGCAAATTAAGTACATTTGTATCCCAAGTTCAGCACTCATGAACTTTGTACTTTTTGGGTCAAGCAGGTCCAAACCCCTCACCCCACCCCTCCTCTCCAAGTCAAAATGTACCCATTCACCTATGCTTTGGTTTACATGAAACATCTGTATTTCAATTTCATGTTCAAAAGCGAGCAATAATTATGTTGTCTACTGTGTTAATGAATGTGATGTAATTCTGGTTATATTAAGATGTCTTGCTGAAAATTCTCTCTTCCGAGGATTTATTATTAGAAGTATTCTTAAATGAAAAAGGTGCTTTTTGCATGTCTATACTGAAGTGGTCCCCATTTAATTAGTGTATGAAACATAAAAAATTGTCTAAAAAGTAGCACTCTTATAGGATAAACAATGCATGCTCTGCTCTAGATCTTCAGAAGTATTTTAAACAGGAATTTTACACTCAATACACCACAATCTATTCAAAACTTGTGATTTACAACCTGTTCAATTAGCATCGGGTTCTTAATATATAAATTGTAGGTTTGAATGCCAAAATTGTAGCATACAATTTCTTAATTAATAGGTTCTCATACATTGGTGTTTACTCAAGGCCACTGGATTACCCATTATTGTTTTGTAACATGATTTCATTTAGAAATGGAATTATTAATTTAAAGTCACAGTGTCTTGTGTTCCCAGTGTTAATAATCACAGTGTGTTTCTCTCCTAGTCTGCGTCATTACTGAACACTTGTGGGAAGCTTCTCATTAGTGGTGGAACAAACTGGGACCTGATTGGACGAAAAGACACCCCAAAATCAGCAGGTACTTAATTTAGTGTCATACTGGAGCGCATTCATGCATTCTTGAGTGCAATTCTCAAACTAGTTTTAATTAACACCACATTTCGACAATTAGTGATTTCATTTAAGGGAATGGTCGCAAAATTTTCTTAAAATCTGCTATAATCATAATAATTTATTGTTCAAAGAATCTAAGCTCCAACAGGATGTTGTGATGGAGGTTTAAACAGTACATCTTTTTCTGTTTGAGGCATCTGGCAAGTTTATTTGTTCTTAATTAATTATGTTGTAAAGGAAAGAAATAAGCAAGCCCTCTGTTTCCAGAGTTAGTGTAGTCCACAAGGCATGACCAATTTTTTACTAAATGAGAGAAAGTACAAATTGTCATGTGGTGTAGTGGTGACCTAGTGGTTCCTGAGCGAGTAGTCAATTGAAACCTGCCCTGGATCATTGTATTGTGTTCTTGGGCAAGACACTTTTCTCTCACAGTGTCTCTCTCCACCCAGGTAAATTAATGGCTTCCACTAAATTTAATGATTTAAAGGTATCCCTGTGATGGACTAACATCCCATTCAGGGGGAGTGGATGAATTATTAAACTCCTAGTTACTCCAACCGGTGATAAATAAGCATTGGTCTGATGGGCTACTAAGCTTGGATGTAGACTTTCCTACCTACATGTAGTCTTAATGTTTTACATGTATCAATGGTTATAGAAACTTGAGATTCTAGGCAATCATGATTTTGCTTTGATTTACAGCCAATGTCGGAGGTCCAAACTTGTGGGAACCACACAGCATTTCCTCACTAAATAGTATCAGAGTGCAACATGTAGCATCGGGACCAAGTGCTTGTCACAGCATCATCATTTGTGATGATGGAACTGCCATGAGTTTTGGTATGTATACTGTTATAAACGGACTTGAATATAGCAGCAAAAGGGTCAGGAGGTTCAAACCAAAAGTTACCTTTTGTTGGGAGGGTGTGGAATAACCGATATTTTAAAAAGTTGCTCAGATGCTATCGCCAAAACATGCCATTGTTATCTACTTTGTCATATTTGATTCTTCATCTATCCTCATCCTTCTGCTTCTCCTTATCATCATGAACGCCACTATCATCATTGTCGTCATTACTGATGTCATCATCATTGTCATCATCATCCTCATTGTCTTTACCATATACTTACATGTATAACATGAACATCACCATCACTGTCATCATCATCATCATCCATGTGCAACACAGGCAACCTCTACATTTAAGTTATTTGCTATCCACTTATAGTCACATAACTGTTGCTGGTGTAAGTCCCCCCAAGTGTCAAAAGACTTCATTGAATTTTGCTCTTTCTCATGATAAACAAATATAGTCACAATTAACTAACTTTTGCATTTCATAAGGACGCAATGACTGTGGTCAGCTTGGTCATGGAGATCTGGTGCGCTGTGACAAACCCAAGATCATTGAGAGTCTGAAGCATTACACCGTTGTTCAAGCTAGTTGTGGAAAAGGGCACACCCTATTGCTTACAGGTCTGGTTATTTAGTTAATAACATTTGTTTGTACATTTATCATTTACCTATTTCGGAGGCACGGTGGCCTTGTGGTTATAATGTAGTGTGCTCATCTCTGGATCGAGCAGTCTGGGTTTGAGCCATGGCCAGGGACATTGTGTTGTGTACTTGTTGGGTAAAACACTTTACTCTCACAGTACCTCTCTCCACCCAGGTGTATAAATGGTTACTCGGACCAGCTAATTTAATGTTGGGGGAAATCCTACAATGGACATATACATACCAAGGAACCTGGATAAGCTCTGGCCTGATCAGTATATGAATGTATGACAGATAGCAATAATTTATATGAAATGCATTGTATTTGTTGGAGCTCAGTATGGGCAAAGAAAAAGGCAAGCAGCGAGTAATTATCTGGGCGTAGTGTTATCTGTCAAACAAATTCAGAGTCCAGCTCAAACACAGGTTTGAAAATTATAAGAAGGGCACTCTGACAGTTACAAAATTCTACAGATTACAAATAAGAATTCATGCATCATGAACCAGTGCAATTGATAATGCAGATATTCATCATTGCATTCTTTTTATATCACCACATATAAGGTATATTTAAATGATTCTTGTTTTAGCTGAAGGTATCCTGTTTGGCTTTGGAGGAAACAAAATGGCTCAGCTGGGACAAGGACACCAGAAGCCTGTGGTGGCAAAACCAGTGCAGGTAGAGGTTTCTTGATGACTTTTTCCTTTTTTGATGACCAAGTTGCAAGTTGAGGCACTGAGCATTTTATGACCACCTCTTTTCTTGGAATGCAAATTTTCTAATTTATTACTCTTGGAGAAATGCTGTTATTGATTGAGAAGAGAGCTCTAATTGGAATTTTCAGAAGCAGAACAATGAAATTCAGAAATAAGGTGTTGTAGCAGTTGGTGCAACAACTTAGCACGGGGCAGGCTCTACGCTGAGAATTATTATTATTTATTTATTTAACCTTATTTATACACGGATAAAACATCAGGACTTAAAGTAAATACTAAAATGCCTTAATTACATTGCTAATATACTAATCTACTACTAATTAAATCTAATAACAACAAAACAATAGCAAAGTGCCTGCTTTCCATGAATGCTGTGTGGTCAAATTAATCATTATCAAAAAGGAATCCCCTACAGCCGGATTTAAAACTAGCAAGTGTTTGTGCTTGCCGCAGATTGGTACATGTAGGTAAGCTGTTCCACAGCACTGCACCACCATAGCTGAAACTATTTTTTAGAAAATTGGTGCGGGGGAGTGGAAGAGCTAGTTTGCCCTCACAATTCCTAAGAGAATAGGTAGATGTTGCACTGCGATCAGTAAACATTGATTTCAGATAAGCAGGAACGAGACCATTAAGAGATTTATAGAACATAGTGGCTGTTTTCAATTCACGTTGAGGATCAGTTAAGTTTTTGCCAGCCAAGTCTAACAAAGAGATCATCCACATTGGCATCATATGAAGAAGAGGTCAGAATGCTATTTCATGAATTCGGGGAGCATTGTGAGGTGAAAGAGGAGGCTTTAGACTGTAGATTTAATATTTTCCAGAGGAATGGGGCGGGGTTGGAGGTCGGAAAGGGGCTATGTCCCCCTCGGGCCTGCCCCTAGATCTGTGTAAGGTATCTTTAGCACAAGCTTATGACTTGTGCAAGTGGAGACTTGAACCACCTCAGTTAGTAAGACTCACTGTACGAGTTATTTGAGCGGCCTTCTTCTGACTGTCATAAAAGCCAGGTTAAGAACATCTTTTAAGCAGAGCGAAGCGCGGGAGAGCATTGTCGACATCCCGAAGACTGAAACAATTTGTTTTTCTTCATAGTTAGAGACCATACATGTTGTACTGTAGTGAACTCTACAGTTCACACTTGTTCACTAAAGCTGATACATGTTTCCTTTAGACTTCCCTCTATTCTCTATTCTCAATTATTAAAAACTGGATCATTGGATAATGCAATTCGAGAGTTTTCATTGGCTTAGCCATCATGGGGTATGAGCCATGGTAAGCGTACGCGTGATTTTTTGGGGGGCGTTTTTATTTTTTTTTTTATAGTTTAGTTTTCTATATCTTTGGGGCGTTTTTAATAAAACAATTCTTCCACTCGCCCTTGTTGGATATGAGATGATTATAGCCAACTCGGCGCTATGCGCCTTGTTGGCTATCTACGTTCTCATATCCAACGCGCGCTCGTGGAATAATTGTTAATTATGATCATTTTTTTACCGATGACAGCATTTTTGTTTATTTTTTATTACTATTTTTTGTACCTTTGAGTTAGTCCTTAACATAAGCCTTAGTGGCTTCCCTGGGCTTCCTTGCCTTATACATTCATTTAATAGTTTGTAACGACAACAACAACATTTGGTTTTCCTAGGTAACATTGACGTTGGAGGATTATCTGGACAATTGTAAAATGGATGCCTTGATCCAAATGTCTATGCCTGTAGATATTACATATTACATATTGCAGCGCATTATGTTAGCAAATTAGTTGACACTGATGAATTCTCCATGAACTATGAAATATGTTCAAGGTGTTATCCAAAGGGTAGACCAGCTGGTCAAAACAACTGAGAGATCCTACATGTACATAGCAGCTGTCATTGCCTTTAACGAAACCCGTAATTCGTCAACTACATCAAGTGATTAGCATAATATTGAATTCCGTTTCGCGTTTTTTTCTCTTCCCACAAAGATTGTTCACCCAACTAACAAGAAGATCTTAAAGGCGGCATGCGGGGCTGAATTCAGCGTGTTTATCGATGAAAACAACTTGCTGTATTCATTTGGTCGCCCGGAACACGGACAGCTAGGCCACAACACAGATGGGCAGTACTTCATCACTTCCAACAAGCTTGCATTTGATTGCGAGGTTCTTCCACGCCATGTGGCGGTGTTTGTGGAAAAGACAAAAGATGGCTTCACTCACATCATGGATGATGTAAAAATAGCTGACGTAGCTTGCGGAAATAATCACACGGTACTATATTAGATTTGTTTCAAACCATAGCTTTGTTATTATTTTTTGTGATTTTTAGGAAACTATTTTCAAGGCATGAAATTGGCAGGGGAAAAAAACGGTAACCTTGAGCCCAAATGTTTTTGGCTTAATTTTATAGAAGAAATCCTAAAATGTTCCGCTTAATTAACCGGTGCGATGCTGTACCAACTGCGCACCGCGTATCGCGGAGGTCACAGGTTCGAATCCCGTTGAAACCCTGATTTTTTTTCAGGCTTCTTCTTTCCAATTGCTTACATTGGACAATGTACTGCGATGATCATTCTTCACTTTCATCTACAACCGCAGTTCATATATGAATTATTTCGTAGATATATCACATCACTAGAGGCTTTTGTTCCTTTAGATTGCACGAGATACTACAGACCGAGTATTCACGTGGGGCTTTGGAGGTTATGGCCGGCTGGGTCATCAACAGCCAAAAGATGAGCATGTACCCAGACTTGTTGCTTTCTTTAAAGGCAAAAGTGAGTATAAACCATTTGTTCTTTCCGTTTTATTTTACATGCTGCAAAACATTTTTTCCTGTCTTCTCAGTCCCTCATTCATTCTGGGCTCTTTATTTTTTGAGAATTCTGCAGTTGAAATTCGCAGACACCGATGTAGGTGATATACCAAGATTCGAGCTGTATGAATCAATTGGTTCTCGTGTAGTCCCCTCCGCAGCCGTTATTAGGGTCGTCACGCAACACCTAATAACGGCTGCGGAGGAGACTAGTTCTCGAGCGACAGACTGAGAAAAATGAGGATGTGATCGTAATTTGTAGCTGTACTATCGTAGCCTTATTCTGAGGTTCGCTTTTATCCTGAGAGCAATTTTGTCCTTGGTGAAGAGTGACTTACTTTATTGTGACCTAGCTTATGAAGACGGTATGCCAAATTTCTCCAAGAAATGCACGGATAATAAATCTTTTGCTCACAGTAGTGATATTCTCAATCCATCTCCTCAGGTGTTTCCTCAGTTCACGCGGGTTCAAGTTACAGCTTGGCTTTGTGTTCGGGTCAGCTGTATTTCTGGGGCTTGACAAAGGCTACGGGTGACGCTACCATGTACCCGAAACCCGTTCGGGACATGTCGGGATGGGAGGTGCGGAGTGTCGGGTGCTCGTAAGTAGCCGAAATTTTGTGACTATGATGTGGCGTACTTCGTAGACCCTTTTCATAAATGGCTGCAAATTATGAAAATTATTTTGTATTACAATAAGCCTGCGACTAACGTCGTTTTGGAGTTAATAATTCAAAGGAAGTTTTTTAGTCTCAAAGGAATTGGCAGCCATTCAGTCTATTACGTGTGATGTACTAAATTGGCTAGGCTGAGTGGTAGGCAGAGAACTGTTGATAAAAGCGTCTAGCTTGTAGCAATCGCGGGTAAACACACCAGCGACCGATTGCGCTGCAAAATCAGCGTCAAGTGCGGGAGAAACTTGTCAATAACAGAGGGTAAAGGCGGGAAAAACATGTCAGTAACTGATGCCAATCGCGGATAAACGTGAAACTAGTGCCAAATGAGTTGGCTCATAACTTAGTATGTTGACAAGGCAACCTCTTTGCTTTGAGTGATCAGGCCACTGAGCACAACTTTCACTGACAATCATAGAGCTCGACAAACCAGCCATACAGCAGGCCTGGGTTGTTCGAAAGGTGGATAACGCTATCTACCGATTAAATCACTATCCAGCGGATAGCGCGGTTCGTTCTGTCAACGCTTATCCACTGGACAGTGATCTTTGCGGTGGATAGTGTTATCCAGTCTTCGATCAACTGGGGCCTGATGGTGTTGCCTATGGCAAATGCATTTGTTTACTTTTTTTAACAGTAAAACAAGCATTGTTCTGGCAGCGGACGATAGCGTGGTGAGCTGGGGCCCAAGCCCGACATACGGGGAACTGGTTAGTACACTGCTTGTGTTTGGTTAATTCGGTGTCGTCATTTAATGCTTTCATATTATGTAAGTCAAGTGTAACAACAACAACAACTTTATTAACGTTTCTAGGTAAAATGGCCGAGGGTGAAACCTAACAGGGGACACCTTGTATTCACAGCATTAAAAGTTAAAGTTAAGAATCTATTTACAACATTTGTAACCCATTATAACGGCAAACATCTTTGGAACTGGCCATTTATAAGGACACAGGCTAAATATATTGAATCAAGTATACACATTTCAGGTGTTTTACCTAGATAAAAAACCTTAATACAACCAACAAACTACGTGGATCCATTTTTAATGACATTGACGACTTTATCACGTAAGAAACGAACAAGACATATACTCGCAAGAGGTAGTGTTACACGCTCAAATCAAATCAGAAAACGTTTACTGAAGCACAAGCTCCGTACTCCTCAAATATTCTTCGAGCACACCGTTTCCTCGCTCAAGTTCCCAGCATACATTGCGGTTCATAAGCCTGCAGTCACAAACTCAACAAAACATGTCACGCACCCTACAGTAGCATTCCTGTTGTTTCTAGATTCAGACATCTTAATAGATACCTGTATAATTTCTTTCTTTAGGGTTACGGATTAAAGAAAGGCGGACAGAAATCCTCATCAAGCCCAAAGATCGTGGAACCCTTAGAAGGTGTTTACATTCAACAGGTGGCGTGTGGATTAGGTCACACCCTGTTCATTGCACGTGACGAGGAAAACGATCAACCACTGCTGGATAAAATACCGGTGTACGATCCCGACAAGGTAAGATTTGGGTTAGGGGAGCTACACTGTGCGTCACGGCTTGAACATCTTAAAACCTATCCTAAATTTTTCAAGTTCATCGTTTGTAATCCGTTTTAATCTTCTCCATCCTCAACCATCCTTGTTCCTTTATGCTTTATTATTATCTCTTTGGTGTTTTTCTATCTTAGTAAACTACTATTTTCAGGTTTTCCTTCAATTTTAAGGTAATTTTGTACGCGGCCAAAACAACTCAAAATGCCGTGACTTAACTCCTTTAAGGACACTGTCATTCACTGATGGATCCTTTACATTTGTTTTACTTGTCACATTGAACTTTGGTCAAGCCTCTCTTCGTAACAAGCGCTGCCTTTCTCACGCGAACTTATTATGTTATGCTACTTGTTGCCAACTGTGGCCAGATCGGGTGTTAGGCACAAACTTTATTTCTCAGTGTGATTGTTAGGAGAGAACGTTAACAACAATGTGACAGTGTTGCTCCAATACGGTTGTCAAATTCATTAACAACAGTTTCGGTTCTCTCAAAGTGAACACGATGGTTCATTGGAGCGAAGCGTGCGGGTTCGTGTCAGCCCGTCCCGCGAGGCTAAAATAGATCTCGTGCACGTGACCTCGTGCGTGTAGCACGCGAATCCCGCGTGCCCCAAGTCAAGCCTGGGCGTTCCGGGATCGTTCACGAGGTCATAATGCTAGGTTTTCTCTATACTCGTTGCAGCCATTATGTCGGTCATCACGCAGTGTCTCTCCTTGCTTATACACACGAAAATTGCGTGACGTTCGAAAGAAGGGTAAGACTTCCAGAGTGACCAAAATAGTCACGGAAGTCTTGTTACAATGGACTGTTGTGTCTGACGCCATAGAGTTATTGTTGTCTGTTTTGTAGGTATGAAAGCTGTGGATGTGTTGCTTTGGTTTTCGTCCTGAAATGCCGCGCACTTCACGACCACTGAATGAGCTGTCACGTCACAAGTCACGTGATCCCATGCATGCGTAGTAATTATTGATTCCAACCTGTTAAAAGTTCAAATTTCTTTGCACGAATAAGTAGTTTGTGTTTCTTAAGCTAATCTTAGGCAATACTCTAGGTGAATCTTACGCGAATTTTTGTATATCAATCCGCATTGGGCTGGGTGCAAAAATTACTGCTAAGTTAATTTTGGCTAGGCCCAAAGCATGATCTATTATCATGGCAACAAGCTGACGTCACTGCTTTCCTGGCGCTCCAGCCCACTTCTGATTGGGCATTTAATTTAAGGTGGCCCTAAACAGTTTCCAGCACTTTCCAAGACGTAGACTTGGATGGGTCATTATTAGCACTCTATATCGATTGATGCCAAAATCTTGGTATCAAAAAAACCGCCCAATCATTGGTGGACATGTTGCTGTCAAATTTGTGCACAAAAGGTTACCATAGCAACAATATGACCTGCTAAAATCACCCTTAATTTTAGCTTTTAGCGCTTATAACTCAAAAACGAGCTCGGTGACCCCTATTTTTTATTATCGGATTATGATAAGCATGAAAAATTAAACACTGTGGAGTGGGTTCAATGCCACCTTAAAATTTCGAAAATTTAAGGTGGCTTTGAACCCACTCCAGAGAATGTTTTTAAACTTTCCAAAAGGTGCATCTTATCATGCTTATCTAAATTCGTTAATAAAAAATAGGGGTCACCGAGCTTGCTTTTGAGGTATAAGCGCTTAAAGCTAAAATTAAGGGTGTTTTTAGTAGGTCTTATTGTTGCTGTGGTAACCTGTTATGCTAAATAGATGATTGCAACTTGTTTACCAATGATTAAGAATTTTGTATGATACCATTATTGTAGCATCACTTGTTAAACAGTGGCAGTATTCATCCTTTAAAGTATAGCTGTTAGAAAAGTGCTGGAAACTGTTGCCGGCCTCCTTATACCGAACGTTTCTGCCACTCGTACGGGAATTTGTCGGAAGCAGGACTTGCTATGCCGATGTTAGGATATGATTCCGGTTATTTTGCATGTATCATAAATGGCAGGGTTTTTGTTGCTACGAATTATCCTCGAAGAACAACAATGCAACGGTATCTTCACTCTCATGTTGCTTGTCAACAGGGGCGCTTTCCATTCGACCAAGTATTCTGGTACAGAACAAACGAAAAGAAAACAAACGGCAGAGTCTTTGCCTTTTTTACCTGTTTTGCTTGCTTCGGGTTGCTCGACGACTCTGAAGTTGAAACAAACGATGTATTAGGTGGGGACGACGGTATAAATTTTAAATCGAGTCCGCGACTACTTTGAGTGTACTATACCTCTTTATTTCCCTGACGAGTTCAAGAATCACTTTCAAATGACGAGACAAGCTGTTCACCCACGGTCATGCCCAAATTACACGTAGCTTACATGTATTTTCGAACTACTTACTAAAGCTTGTTGTGGCCAATCCACTGCAATAATGTTGAAGTAAGAGATTTTTAAATCTCCTAAAAGTCTGTCAGATAGAAAACTTGAAAATCAAAGCCATGTAGAGTTTGATTTCCGGTGTCGAAGAAACTGGGCCCGAGCAGGAATGGCCGAATGGAACGATTTTGCGAAATTTTAGGCCAACCTCGCGAGGTACACCCAAAAGTTCGGAATGAAATTCCTGAAAATGTCTTCCATTCATTTCACCACCCGGAATCTCCTGAATATTTGGTCGAATAGAAAGCGCCCCAGATATTACTGGTCTAAACAAGAGACCATTATGCCTATGAAAATCGCTTGTGATCTATTTATAACTCTTGTTACCATTTGTATCGTTACCTTCAAATTCAGTACCTCTCATCTCTGAAACCTCTCAGAACTTGTTATCTACCTCTCGCATCTGATTGGTCTTTTAACAGTGGAATTGGGTGAGCTTTAGTATAGCTTGCCTGTGTACCGAACCGTGAAACTCTACCGCTGCCAGATAAATAGTTCGGATCGAAGTCTCTGTAAGGAAGAGATGTTATAGGGAATTCACTCTCTCGTGATTGTGTTCTGTGATAAACGTTTCAGAAAATATATGTTTGTTGAGATTTGGTTAAATACCTTTTTCTTTCTTTCGCAAAACACCTTCATCCGGCTGTATATTTCTTAGTAATGGTTAGAAACTTTGTAATAGTAGGACAGAGATTTGGTGACAGCTAAGGAAAGCCGAATACTGTACATTTAAATCTATAACAAGAAAAAGCATTTCGAAGTTGAGGTTAGAAAAGCAAGAATAGAGAAAGTTTATTTATTTTGCAGAGCTCTAAAAGAATCAAAGTATTGATTAAACTGAAGATTGTTGACTCCCTAAGTTATTTAGTTATTCTAGTTATTGTTACGACGCCATGTGCAATAAAATCAATATAAAACGGTTATCTACTGTTTGTTCTGAACTTTTACAGACTGGAACTTCCAGTAAGGGGATACCCTTGGGATAGTCAAAAGTGTCTCTTTGAAGAGAGGTACTCTTCTCTTGACACCAAGACTTCTACAAGTATGTATCTTGCTGCCGCACAAAAGGTTGTGTTCCCTTAAAGGTGTCGTCCCCATAATATTAATAGTAATTATTATACATTGAACTCATTATCTCTTTTCTGATTGGCCAAAGGCGTACAGCGCCTGTGACGTCATCTAGGTGCAGATTATACAATAATCATGTCAAGGACACTCGTGGGTAATCATGTCATGTATGACCGCGGTGCATGATTTCTAAGGGCAATCATGTTAAATTCGCACGCTTTGTGTTGCTTGCCGTCAGCGAAAAAGCAAAAACATGACTTTCATTTTTTTTCGTTCAATGTGTAATAAAACAATTATTGCAGTCGGTTTTTGTGATATCCAGAATAATCAAGGTCTCGGGAAAGGTTACCCCTACCTCGACCTTGATTTTTCTGAATATCACAAAAACCTCATCCAATAATTGTTTATAATAACAATAACAATAACAATAACAATAACAATAACAATAACAATAACAATAACAATAACAACAACAACAACAACAACAATAACAATAACAATAACAACAACAACAACAATAACAACAACAACAACAGCAACAGCAACAGCAACAACGACAACGATAACGATAACGATAATGATAAAGTTGGTTTGAGTGAGTGTCCCAAAGTAAAGTTTCTACCGTAGTAGTGTAAGAAAGGAGATATTGGATTCCGCCTATTATTCCAAGCTCCTTAGTCAAGTAGACAGATTTCGTTGGCGTGCAGTAAAGCTTGGTTATTACAAACAGGCCCAATCCATGGCTGATATGATGTATACTGGCGATGGACGCCTATGGAATATAATAGTGAAACTGCACAACCAGTCGTCCCTAACACACGCCAAACTCGTGTGAGAGACCGCAACTTCGTTTCAATGCGTGCTAGGACAAAGCGTTATAAAATAACTTATGTGAAGAGATGCCCTTTTAAATTTATTTAATTGCCCTCTTCATTTCAAGCCATTTCCTGGTTCGTACAGTATGTATTTTTACCCTTCTTTCTATTACGCCTTTTTTTATAAATTGTAAATTCAAACGGATGTTTTGAATCTTAGGTCTGAATAAAGACCCCCCAAAAAAGAAGTTGAGGTTTTTTTCAAACAGATCCACCAAAGTAATTAATGGTCACGCGACACTTCGCGTGATTGAGACCTGTACGCATGTTTTTGTAAGCAAAAGAAGAAGCTAGAAGATCTTACAACTGTGCCTAGTACTATAAAACTAAAAATCGGCGTGTCTAGCACTATTCGACGGGAATTTACGGGAAGACATTTTGTCTGCTAGTGCGGATAGACCCTTAGGGCGTTACTATTTTTATTTTTACGGATGCTTCGCTACTGAAATGCGAACAGTTCGATCCAGAGGTCATAAAATTGGTAGAAAGTTCTTACCAACAGTCCTTTAATCCCATTTATCAAGTCCAACAAGCGGTGTCACTTTATATTCATATGCGATATTGGTGAGAGGAATAATTTTTACGCTTAAGGAATTCAGTCGCCGGAGCAATCGTTTGGAAAGGAAAATCGCTGCGTGCAAAACAGTGCAGAGCTTTTCGAACCCTTGACAGTAATGTCTTTCACAAGAACTTACTGACAGCCACCAACCGAATATGAAATATTCATTATATGGCTAGCTCCGCGAGCGGTCAAGATGAATCAAATCCTGCGCTGTGATTGGCTACCCGAGCCAGCAAGATGGAGCTATCTTGCCCGTTCGGGACTACCCGCCTTGTCCCGCAAGAAAAATTTGCCCATAAATAAATCCTTTATTGACCAAGCTTGTTCGGTCAAGATGGCTTGATATTGGCCTCGTTCTTGTTTTGCGTGTTTATGGACCGAGCCATCTTGACCTCACACTTGTCAATAACCCATACATCTTGCATGGTATATCTCGTAATGAATTTTACTTTCTTAAAAGATGTCTTGGAATAGATGTTGATATGTATATACATTTTGGCGTCTTGGAGTATTGCGCAGTCCGTTAATATGACTATAGCTATTTGACGATGATCAACTCTTGAAGACGTGTTGTTATAACTCAGGATTTAATTAATGGTACCAAGGTTCTTTTTAATTAGCCGTTGAAACAATATCACATAGAGTTTTACTACTTAAATGAAAAGAAAACGCACCTTTTACTAGCGATCGTTTTGTCTCTTCGACACCTTCAGTTGTCTCTTTGCATAGACACTTGGTTGAGGTTGACTTTCTGTGTGTCAAAATAAATTATATGGAAGCCTTAACGCTTAAACTTCGCAAGTCAAACAGGAACAGGCCTTCAGAGAGAAACTATATATTCTCTTCCTCTCGCCTGGCGCTAGTCCTAGCAATGGAGGACAGTAATATTGCCGTAACTGTTAGTGTCGTAAATTCGTGCCGCTACAAAGGTGACGTAACTTACTGTCCAAAAAGTTTCTCTTTCTCGATAATTTTCTTCGAAGTCACTCTAAGCTTCGCTGCAGATTAGCCCTCTATCACGAACACAAGATAAGACTACACTGATACACTTCAATGAAATCGGACTTTTTTTCCGATAAAAAGAGTTTTAACCAATCACACAATTTAACATTAATTTGGCAAGCCAATTCAATTAGAAAATGTTACTGTTTATTATGCGTATTCTGGAGAACGTGAACCCGCGCTAAGGAAAATTTTCATGTTTACTTTTTGGAATTGATCGCTTGCATAACATTTTGTCCAATGCTTGTGTTAACCTCAATCTTGTTTTGTATCACGCACAGGCATCTTCTTTTTTTTGTCTGATCTAAGTCAGCAGTAGCAACGCTTTTTAATCCCCAAATGCCATCCCTTTCGTCTGCCTTAAGCCCCTTCTTTTTAGGTAATGGATTAAAGCCTGAAAAAACATTCAGGCCTGAACGGTGTTCGAACAACGACCTCTGCGATACCGGTGCAGTGCTCTACCAACTGAGCTATCAAGCCAACTGGGAGCTTTGCACTGGTAACAAATGTCATGGGTTCGAAACCGGTTCAGGCCTGATTTTTTTTCAGACTTTAATTTTACGACTTCTTAAGTTGTGTGTATTACTGCGATGATCCGTCAGGTCTATATATTTTTTCTCCGCAGTTCAAACATATGATATTTCATATATTCACTTGGAAAATATGGAGAAGTTTGTACCAATGAGACCAAATTACGATACTTCACAAAAGCAACTTAATAAATATATTCATTTTAAAGTTGAAAGGCTTGTCAAAAGCCATCTTTTCATTCTTTTTGATTGGACCAGACCTGTTCGTCGTGCCGGTTAGTGAACGAATCGTGTGATTTTAACGAGTGTAAATTATAAATCATTAATTGTATGTTGGACTGTCTAAATGAACGCTACTTTAATTGTTTTTGAAATGAAGTAGAGCGATAGGCATCTGAAGCTTTGCCGGGTCACACGGCGCATGATAGAGGACAGTTAAATTCTCCCCGACCTTTCATCGACTATCATCGACTATCACGCGCCGTTTGACCACGGCTTTTACAAGGTCAATGGATCTAATCCTTTTCTAGTCATAAAGAGCGCATTCATTTTCACGCAATAAAAAATAAAATCAAAACCATTCAATGGATTAATGGACCATTCAAGAAATTGTGATGTTATAGGAGGTAATAAAGAAGACAATTCTCTAAGTTTTAGGTGTGTGCGTTGTCCCAAAGATGAAATATTCAGCGAAATGTTCTGCGCAAATTTACAGAGCCTAGTATAAAGCCGCCATGTTGGTGTTCTTTTGTAGTACACCAATATGGAGGCCGGAAAACAGTGTTAACATCTGGACCTTACTTTTGCTATCTAGGCCACTGATTATCTGCATTGATCAAACGAGCGTTTGCATAAATAATTTTCCAAATACTACAACGTCTTACATGTAAATGGCCAAAAATCACGAGATAAAATACATTTTAACTTTTTTTGACAAACGCGATCGTAACGTTATGCAGCTTTGTGTCACGTTCTGCCATAGCTGTGAAATTCAAAATGCCCTGGTTTCCAAACGAAGGACGCTATTGAGCTGGAAAGTGGTGAACAGATATAAATTTAGTACCTCTTATGCCTGATGAGGATTAAATCTTTGGTGGATTTATGAATTTGATGACGTCACTTGCATACGCTCGATCTATGCCGTCACTGATATTCCGTTTATTAGCTACAATAGTAGACTATCGGTACATGATTGATGTGACGTGCAATAAGCGAAAGCATGAGCACTAGTTTACAATTCGGACACATTCTCGTTCTTCTAGTCCAGTCGCTCGATATATGAACCGAAATAAACCGACAGTCAGTCAGCAGCGGTATGTGATGTTGATTTGTCACGCATACCTCACGGGACAGTCATCATGGACACAAACGTCCCGAGTTTTACGCATTTTGACCCCCGCCGGTCTATGCTTTTCAGTTTATTCGACTGTCTGCTTTATGTCTTCTATATCAATTAGACTGCATCTTTAAAGGCTGTTTCAAGACCCTTCAGTGTTCACAACGGTTGCTGATACTTGCGGTTCAAAACTGACACGGACCTAATAGTCGCTCCTGCACGGGCGACATTTCGCAATGCTTCTAAAAATCCTTCGAAAATTTTCCAACCTCCAAGGGTACACAAATGGATTCACGGCTGAATTGCCCATTATAAGAACTAACTGAATGTCCCTGATCCAATGAATAAAGATACAATCGCAATCTGTGCAGAGGTTGATGATGTAAATAAAAATACACGTTGGGAGATAAAAAGCTAGACACAACAATATTACAATAAACAGTGTTTTCGTCATTTTCTTTTCCCACATCATCAACTGTTTCATGATCAAGTTGTCTTCTGTACTGTCGTGCAAGGCGTCCCATTGCTGCATCTGGTGTCGCAAATACCTCAAAATCTTCGCGTTCGTAAAAATCAGTGTAGCGATTGTAACAGCTACAGCAGTGTTCGCAAAGATGAAGCTATATTTGAAGTACCCCACAAGGAAGGAGATCATCGAAAACAGAATGGACCCAATCCACACGATAACTGAAAACAACAAGACCCTAACAGGGTTGAGCTTGGTTTGGTATATCGCAGGGTGCACGATGGCGAGATAGCGCGCTAGCGCCAGACCTGTCAGGCTGAGAAGTGATGCGGTGCTTGAAATGAAGTACACTAAAATCAAAAACTTGTCTACGACTACAGAAAATTGCTTCGGCTGCACGTCAAGTCCCTCGAGGATGTAATGTCTCGTAGACAAAGGCCCTACAACGAGTGAAACGACAAGGTCCGCAATGCTAAGATTTGCTACGAAGTAGCGAAACGGTTTCCGTAAGTCTTTGTAAGGATTCCAGATGACAGCAAGAACTACAAGGGAGTTTCCAACAAACCCAACGAAAGTAATTAATATTGAAGACGAGGCCGTGAAGAAGGACAAATAAGTTGGAGGTGTAACGTTTTGGCACGGATCTATTCCAACTATTAAGGACATTTTCTGCTCACTGACGGTGGTTCAGGTTCTCGTATGGCCAGGGTTTTGCGAATAACCAAGTATCGAACATTCTGAAAATGCAATCTTCTCTTGTCACGAGTTATTTGAGCATCGATCACATGAAGTGTTTCGAAAATGGACGATCAAATTCCTGGATACCTCGGTGAGTCAGACGTTGAACATTGCCTCGACGTATTTTCTTGGATGTTGTCACGAGTTATATGAACTTGGGTCACATGAAGCAGATGAAGTGTAGCTTCGATCAGAGGAAGTCGTCGGTTACGATGTTTGTAGCTTTGGTATTTCTGCGATGTTCGTTTGTTAAACGTCTTTTTCTAATTTCTGAAACAATTTCTCTCGTTTTGAAACTGCTATTCCCCATTGTGATTTTAGGTTAACTGTTAAAACTGATACAACATGGTTAGACTGCGAATAGATCCTGTTTCGCTTAGTGACGGGAAAGGACAAAAATGGCCGCTCGAAATCCTGGAGGACGAGAAGGTGCGCCGAATGATATAATAATAGTTGTTTGTTACTTTGTCTTCCTTCCCAAGTGGGAGCCATATTGTGCGCTGGCCAACTAAATTTGATGGAATGCTTGCCACACTTTATAGTGTTTGACACGAGTCCCAGTGCAAGACATCCGCTCAAAGAGGGCTGATTGACGGTTGGGCATTTTTTAGCTTAGTCAATAACAGAACGTCAAAACGTTTAAAGTGCCCATATCGTCAATTTTTTTTATTTTCTTATCTTATTCTATATATCACCCTATGAACTTCTGCGAAAGAAAAATTCGATTTGGGTAAAATGCAATCTTTTTTAGAAGTTTTAAAATCGTTCAAATTTGCCGCCATTTTGGTCCACCATTCGCACCAGTCTTCCCTTCGTTTTGAATGAGTTGTGACGTAGATTAAGGAACACGTGACTTCAGGCTTGACGCATCTCGCATGTTTTACCTCTGTAAATGTAAGTTAGTAGCTCATACAAAATGCTGGAAAGGAGAATTTTGCATGGACTACGAAGCTAAATTCAAGTGGGATAAGTCAAGCCTGAACTCACACGTTCCTGAATCTACGTCACAATTCTGAGCATGTCGATGCTGTGATCAGCGGCACGGGTCGACCGCAAGAAAATAGGATTTTCAGGTTTTTAAAACTTCATTAAAAGATCGCTTTTTATCCAAATCGAAACTTTTTTTCGCAGAAGTTCATTGCATGAAACATAAAATCAGATGGGAAAATAAAACTTTTGGTGACATGGACACTTTAAACGTTTAAAACGAGCACCAAAGTAAAGAATAAATTAAAAAATAAATAAAAACACCTTTAATTACTCTCAGTCTCAGCAGGCTAAAGGGATAAAGGGGCCAAGCGATTAAAAAGATCAAAATTAAACATCACGAGACTAAAAACCAGGCATCGACTAGCTGGAGACAAACCAAACGTGGGGGAGGAGATGTATTCAGGTCTACTGCGAAAATAATCCCAGATAGTAAACAGAACTGTAATTGAAAGAAGTAAGTAAAACTGTTTTGTCTAGCATTTCATCAAATTTTCTCAGCTAGCACATTAAATCATAATGTGCTAGCTGAGAAAATTTGATGAAATGCTAGACAAAACAGTTTTACTTACTTCTTACTTACTCTTACGACACAAATTAAGAAAGACAACCAACTTAGTATTTCGCTTATCCTCTGCGATAAAAAGAGTTGCGAGTTCTTAGCTGAGCTTTTGAGATGATTATGCCGAATGATCTCTTATGCATGAGGTGGCTTAACAATAAGAGCCTATTCAAGTCTGTTCATTTTTTTGCCACTGAGGCTTGTACAAAATAGAAAATTGTGTGGAATGTGCATCGATTGATCATAAACACGATGACTGAAACTTATTCCGCATGTTGGATTCCAATCTTTATTTAAACACTACCCCTTAAACATAAATTGTGATTCTGCTTTTCACGCATGATATAACTAGAGAAAGCAGATAAATTATATAGCACATTACATATTTTGTTTCGTTTTGATTTTTCTCTTTCAAAGCAACTCAGCATAGCACTTGATCTGTTCAAGGTAGACTGGGCGTAGCTAGAAAGTTGACGCCTCTCAAAGATTACTTTCTTTCGCTGTCAGTGTCTGAATAAACTCCCTGCAGAATGCTGTGCTGTTGTTTTTGAGATCTAGAATTTGGTAACAAATCAAGATGTTAGTCAGTGATAGAGGCGGTGGACACTCTCGCGTAAATGCGGCCTAGGTAGTATTACTGGCAATGGAAAAAAGAAAAAAGAAAAAATGCAATTCCTTTGGTACGGTGAACGTTCACAGGTTGAAGAATATAAAAGGGTAGGATTTCATGCGAGTTAAAGTATAGAAAAGTCCGGGTTGGAGAAAATGTTATGTATTATCTTGAGTTTCCCACGGTTTAATTTGAAAGTATTTTTTTTTGTGAACACATATAAACTTAAGGTGATTCCGCTTAGAATTAAAGAAATTTTCAAACTTCATCCAGTTGGTAATCATGTTATGTATACTGAAAAAAGGCAATAAAAGATAGTGGTTACCGTGCTGGTTTTTGCACAACATGGATGAGCTTTATAGCACTTTGCGGCAAACAAGGTTGTCATTACTTAACCTTAGCAGAAAGGGGCACAAAAAAGTCTAAGAAAAGTAACTCTTTGCATTAAGTTATTACAGAAGTTAAATAAAATAGACCCTGAACTTACATGTTGAACCACGTTAGTTAAACAGGAGTTACGATTATAATACAAACTTAAGAATTCTCTGCGTGCTCACATGCTCAGCACTACCTAAAGACAAGTTCTTTTACAGCATTAAAATCAAAATCGAGATATATTGTAGATAACCTTGTGTAATTTAAATTCATGCATTAAAATAAAAGTGGTGATCAACATGCTTGTTTAAGAGAAAACCAGCAATTATTTCGCTGTCGAGCTTAGCTCGAAGAAAATCTCTTATGTTTTGTACGCTCCCGCGCTCATGTGCGCGCGCAAATGACGCGAAAATCGTGCGCAGTAGGGATGCGCAATTCTATACTTAACAATTAGATTATTCGCTCTCGATTTCGGCCTCATCAACTATCGCCTCATAGAAATCGAGAGCGAATAATCTAATTGTTTTAGTAGATTGTAACTGAAATTTCCTTCAAATAACGATTCAAATTATTTCTGGTCTTAGTATTAAACTTCATGCTTTAGAGAGTTAACTCGCACGAACTGAATTAATTGACATTTGCAGTTGTGTACGCGCGCTTATCAGTTTCTATCAAAACGTTCGGGGTTTTTTTAATTCAAGAACCGTAAATCCTCTCCTAATAGTCTTCTCGAAATTTTGTTTATTCATTTGTTTCTTAATGTTTTTTAAAAACTTCAGCGAAACGAGAAAACGTTACACTTTTGTCGACCACAACAAGCCACTGCACACTAATTGCTGAAAAGGCCCAAAAAATCACGCATACGCTCGCCATCTTTGTAGATCATGGTTTAATGGATCATATACCATGACGGCTAAGCCAATGAAAACTCTCGAATTGCATTATCCAATGTTAGAAACATGTTAGATGTGAATTGACTTCAGGCAGCTAAAGAACTAGTGAAATTTAGTACATGGTGAAATTTTTAGCTCTTTGGGTGTAATATTCAAGGAAAAATTGTCTTTCAAAAACTGCAAAATTTCTGGGTGGCAAAAACGCTAATGAGCTCATATATTCTTTGTTAAATTTTGAGTTTTTAAACCCGTGTTGCACAAAAAGTATTCAATACATCAGGCCCATATTCACTGGCAGAGTTAATCGTACTATGACCTTTCAATATTCAGAACTGATAGTTTATTTGTAGCTCAATCAGAAACTGAATTGCTTATGCTAATGAGGGAAACATTGTAATCAAGGATTCCCCTATAGCCTCTCGTTTTACCACGTTTAACGGTCAGCTTATTTCAATGTTACCTTCCCGATAGAATGCTTTTCCACTTTTTACTGTCCTTTCCGCACGCAACCTTGACATTGGCCACAAGTAAACCCACATCCCACCCAAAAACGCTCGTGAAACCTGTCACAAGATTTTGTTTCGCCTTTTCTCGGACCGAGGGATCCGAGCACTCGCCAGCAAGGCTTTGCCAGCTTGCGCCCTTTCGAAAAGAACCAGGTTTGACAACATCTGAAAGAAAAAAGGAGGAAAATAATGGGGAAATGAGGAGCAGCAGGGTAAGGATTGCAGTGGAGCCGAGGAAGGCCTGGCAACGTACAAAATCAACTATTTATGTACAAAACTCCTGAAAAGAAAATAATTCGCTGCTTGCACATAACCCATAATCCCTTGCGTTTTGGGGGGTAACCAGTAGACGAAATGTATGGTATCATGACAAAAATTAGTTCGGTGAGCTCGCAAAACCAGCTACTAATGCTTAAAAATGCACCAGAATTTACCAAAATCATGATAGGAGAAATTTGTACTAGTTTATAACTAAATGTAGAGAATTTTTTTTTTGTCCATACATCGTCTTGTGATTTTACAGACGATTTTGGTAAATTCTGGTGCATTTTTAAGCATTAGTAGCTGGTTTTGCGAGCTCACCGAACTAATTTGTGTCATGATACCATACATTTCTTCTACTGGTTACCCCCCAAAAAACGCAAGGGATTATGGGTCATGTGCAAGTAGCGAATAAGAGAGTGCATTGGTATGAGAATGGTACTTTTAGTTAGTTAGTTAATTAATTAATTAATTAATTAATTAATTAATACGAATGTATTAGTTAATTAATATTAATTAATTAATATGAATGCAACATTAAGTTTAGAACACTGCGCCTTTTTATAACCTCAGGGATTTAATTAATTAATTAATTAATTAATTAATATGAATGTATTAATTCATTAATTTTAATTAATATTAATTCATTAATGTGAATGCAACATTAACTTTAGAACACGGGTACTGCCTTTTTATAACCACATGCACACCAACCGGTACAGTTCGGCCAAGGCAAATCCTGCGACACACCAGGGCGGAAGTCCCAAACGTACCATTCACCGGTTGATTGACAGATGTACATATTGGCGGGAATTCTGCTGAAGTCCTTGTTCAGATTACACTGAGGAGTGCATGCAGTCGCGCCCAACATATCCGAATGTGCGCAGGCCATAAGTCCATTCAGTGGCGGTTGATACGATCCACATGTCAGACCTGAAATTTTTGAGAACTAAAAAATAAGGAAAGTAATACCAATAATAATATAATACCTTGTTTGGATCCACGTCCTCGCGTTTTGAATTGGTGCGAGAGTTCTCCATTTAAATCATTCTATGAAATTTTTAGAGTAAGTAAACAGACCTGAAACAACAATAATAAACGTGCAAGACGCCTTATTCCCCGATCGGTCTGCGGCCTCGTATTTAACTTGGTATTGACCCACTCTGAAGCCCGAGCCTCTAACAGATTCTGTAAACAATGTGACAGTTTCTCCAGAGTTTTCTTCGTAGATTGGTAGAGGCCAGTAAACGTTGACAGTGTCTTCAGCATTCGCTTTCTTGACGTGCATGTCCTTGGGACACGTGAGTTTGGGAGGTTCATCATCTAGAAAAGAAACGAAAATAAAAAAATGTTTTGCTTCTGTTATTTCGAATCCCGTTCTGGCGTAAATTTTTTTCAGGCTTTAATTTCAGAACTGTTTAAGCTGTGTGTATTACTGCGATGATTATCTAAGTCCTCATATCTTTCTCCTCATTTCAAATATATGATAGGCATATATTCATTTGCCTGTCTACTGTTGTTTTCGGCAGCAAAAATGCGAAATGCAAACTGACGCAGACGCATATCAGAGCTAACTCTATCTCACCAGTCAAACCACGCTTAAACAGTACAGTGAAAAAACTGAACTCAGAAAGGCTGACCGTACGGTTGGGGTTAACTGTATATAATTTCCAATATTTCGTCAGGCACGGCCTGACTTCTTCAGGGAATGTTGGCCCTTTCTAGAGTTTGAAGTTCTTTGTTCAGTACAGTGAAACAATTTTTAGTAAACTCTTGATACCCTATGACAGGCGTCCCCTCCCCTAAAAAAAAAACGGGGAGAGAGATTTTTTTCAGGGCAGATGGGCGGCTGCATACAAGCGATCTCTTGCACCAATGTCTCCTAATTAGGCCTTGTTAGTCTCCTAACTCAGAGCAACACAATATATATTATCTAAGAGAGCAGAAGTGGACGCGCTATAATGCATCTGTGGACAAAGAAAACTCAGGGAAGGGGTTTGTTACAAACATGGTCTGGAGTTTAGTGCTGGATTCTCACTAAGCAGATAAAATTTCAGTGATTATATTTCTCTGCCGTCGGTTGAATTTTTAGCCCATTTCTCGGCTCTCGGTAAATTTTACAGATCTCAGATCTCTACTAAATCTTTCTATCATCTAAAAAGTTTGTCACGTTGGTTGTTTGTAATCCGTCTAAATCTTCTCCATCCTCAACCTTCCTTGTTCCTTTACATTTTATTTTTATCTCTTTGGTGTTTTCTATCTTAGAAACTACTATTTTCTTCGGTTTACAGGCAATTGTACGTGGACAGAATAACACTAAATACTGAGCCCTATTAACTTCTGATCAATTCGGCTAACAGGTAAACCCCTCGTGGACCCTGAACTACATTGACGGTCTTCCAAGTAAAGTGGCTCAATACGGAAACGAGCTCTGCTGTGCCAATGTAACTTCAAGTAATAAACTATGTGTACGTATTTCCTACCAATAATAATAACT
>OZ026598.1:4284770-4339770 GCA_964020085.1 Micromussa lordhowensis
AGAAGGAGACGTGTTTATTGTATAGGCCCGTTGTATTTAGTTGACAGTTCTCTGTTGAATTTAAAACTGAAGAGAATTCTTTGAAATAGTTCTAGTTATATTTCACAATTCCATTGTTTATTTCGGTTAAAACGTTCCATGAACTCTTTCCCTCACCTTCTATCAATCTTTCCTTATCTTTCGCACTTACAACAGGAAAAATAGCGACATATATTCGGTAAAGAAAGTAATATAATTATACCCTAATCCTAGTTTATACGTTACTATAGCAGCACAGCAACAATAAGAATCTATGCATTCAGCAATATCTATCTCGCTGTAATTTAAAATCTAGTAAATAGTTATTGCCTTCACCGTGGGTCATCACCTTGACGTGGTGGTGAAGTTTGCGTGGCTCACTGACCTTAAGAGCTATGCCGGCTGGCAGCTCGGTCCCTGGTAGGTTCAACCTTGCCGGATTGGTCAAGAGGTAGAGTCCGGACTAAGAATAACATCTCTTCCCCCCCCCCCCCCCCTCCCCGTTCCTGCGGGCAGCAGGTTGTGCAAGGGGCTAACCACCCCTTCACGTAAAATCAACTGATTACGGAAACCTTCAGGCCATGTTTCCCTCACAGGGAAAAAGGACATACGATGATGATGATGATGATGATGATGATGATGATGATGATGATGATGATGATGATGATGATGATGATGATGATGATGATGAAATAATTACAAGTATACTGAATGATAAAGAGAAAGCTCATTTACTGTGCTGTATCTCTAAAATATTTTTGGTCAGGATTTTCCGTGGCAGTAAAATATCAGTAGTTTATTTACTCAAAACAGACTAGATCAATAGTTCGGATAAGTAGAAAAATTTTGTTTCGAATCACTATCTCAGCCCTTAAAAACGACACTTCATTTCCACGGCTTGAAGGCTGGCCTACATTACAAACAACTTGCACCGCACTTTGAATGTAAATATTTTATGTCCATGTTGGAGAACGTATGTTTATAAATATTTTCAAGAAGACCGTGAAGATGGAAGTAACTACATAAAAGTAAAAGTACTGGCTTGTTACCTTTTTCCATCGTGAAGATGGTCAGAAGTAATGCGCTAAAGTGTGACGTAATCCACATCATGTGATTATGACAACCAGGCAAACCTGAATGCATTAAGTCAGAATTGAGAAGAATTCACATCATTAAATGCTTTTTCAATTCTCTTTCGCTTCGCTCAGCCGAATAGAAAACATTTCTATTATAAGTAGAAGAGACAAGTAGCACAACAAGTAGTGGAGGGAGTCGCCAGCGATGATCGAGTTTATTTACAAAAGTTTGAACCGGAGACACACTGAATACAGGTTACAAGCCAAAGAATATAAGAAAAAAAAGTCACACGCTATTTAAAACAGCCTCGAGTAAACTGGTCGGCGTCAAGTGGTGTGATATTCACAAGGAGTGGTATATAAAGGCCTAATTATCCCAGTGGGAACTAATACCAAGCAACCTAATCAAACACCTAAGAGAAATACATAATAAGGCACTGCCATGTTAAGTCATAGACCTGAATAAATTAACTTTATATTGTTGTCAGTGATCTTTATTACTTGCTCACATTAGGGGTGTAGACGTTCCTGTTTTCAGTTGACGAATAGGTTAGACCAGGATTCTAGTTCGTGTTAATTGTCATGTTACTTTTTTGTATCTTTCTAATTATTCTGACGTTCATTTTATTTCCCAAATTAAATCTATGTTTCTTGAAATCGTTTATTTATATATAACAATTATTCCATGAGCCCGAGTTGGATATGAAGTGATAAAATAACCAACGAGCGAGTAGCGCGAGTTGGTTATAATCACTTCATATCCAACAAGGGCGAATGGAATAATTGTTTTAGTAAATTCTCAAACCGGGTTTTGCCGCCGATTTTTATTTCGGCTATTATAGAGGGCTGAAGTTGAAAACTTCGTGTGGAAAATTTTTTAACTTGGCGCACTATTTTCCATATGACTTAAAACCTAGACTATTGGCTCATAGTCGGAGTTTTTTAGCCAATCAAAAAGCTAGAAATGCAATAGTCGGAGCTGACGTTTTAGTATTTTCTATACCGAGATTTATTGTTTAAATCTGCTTCCTGGTGAACAAATAACGCTCGAAACGAGTACAAATATCACATATTTGTACTCGTCTCATTCCTCCCGGCCGCGTGAAGTTCAAAAGCTTGGCAAGTCAGAATTTTGGGAAAAGAAATCCTCGGATAATAATAGTCTGGGAGCATATGTCATTAAAAAAAGTCCCGTGGGAATTTTGTGAAGCAAGCAAGCCACTAGTCTAGATATCTTAATTGGACCCTAAATGATGCAAAAATATTTGGTGGCACTTTTGTAACTTGCACCGAGGTCAATTATAAGGGGTTTTAAAGGTAGCTTAAATTTGTCATCATGGAAACGAGGCTACATAAGTTAATTCCTTTTATCTTTCAACCATGTGAATGAAATCACACCAAACTCACCATGATGATATTTATTGATGTTTAGACACTTCGTCATGTTTTCTTTGTGGTATGAGGGGTCACGTGACGAGTAACCATGGAAACGTTTCTTTATATTATTGTGTTTCTTATCATAATTAAGAATGTAAATATTTCCTTGAATGATAGCTGATAATTTCCTAATGCCAATATATAAATTGCTTTGTTTGCTAATAATAGTTTCTCAACTACATAGCTGGTATTTATTACTTGAAAGCATTGCCAGGGAGAGCCTGGGAAAATCATGCAGTATGTGTAAAGAAAGAAAGAGCGTCTTATGGTGAGTCAAGATATTCTGAGATTTGGTCTTCTCTGAAAGTGTTTTCGGTTGAGGAGCTCGAGGTTAAACAAGGGACATGGCACAGAAAGTGCTATCAAGATGCTACACACTCTGGAATGCTAAAGAGAGCAAAAGAAAGATATGAGAGAGTACTGGCTGGACCAAATGAGTCAAGACGAAAGACTCGAAATTTGGAAGAAGCAGAACCCATCAACCAGCTCACTCGATCAAAGACAACCCCTTACAACAAAGCAGTGTGTTTCTTCTGCGATGGTGAAGAATGTAATCGGGAAAAGCTCAGGGAAGTTAGAACCATGAATGCAGGAACGTCACTACGTGAAGCTATTGAACTGAGCAGAAACGACAAGCTCCGTGTCAAATTCTCTACTGCAATCAGATCAACCGATGCTCATGCAATTGATATAAAGTATCACACAAATTGCTGGACTAAAAATGTTTCAAATGTACTCCGCAAGCCTCTGGCATCACATTCATCGAGTTCCTTTTTGGCAGGTGAGATAGCAGCTAAAATTGAGTTTTTAACAACAACCGAAATCATGTTAAGGAATGGAAATGTTCTTCATATGTCAGAACTGGACACCGCATTTAACAGTATTGCCAAAGAAAACCGTGTAGCAGATAAGATATGTAGCCGTAAAGTGGTGAAGCAGCTGTTACAGGACAAAATTCCTGGTATCGAGTTTCACAAGCCAAAGAGAGTCAACATAGCCGAGGCAGTTGGAGTGTATGAGTTTTTTCTAGTGCCACGATCGCTTCTTGCGTCGGATGGCTCAATGCTGCATTGCTCTACGAAGAGTGCATTAATGAACGCTATTGAGAAACATGTTAACCCGGAGAATTATACCACAGAGTGCCGAGTAGCTCCATCCATGTAAGGGAAGGTCTCGATAGTCGACGGCATGGCTGAGTTGCAGTCGCTTGACAAACCGACGTCGATAACTACCTGTTCTCAACTAGCAGAACATTACACGAATCAGCTCTTACAAAAATGCAGTGAAAGTGATGAAATCCATGTAGTTTTCTACAGATATGATGTTGAATTCTCCCTGAAATCAGCCACAAGAGTACGAAGGCAGGGTGGTCAGGATCCGGTGTACTACAGGATAACAGACTCGACCCACGTTGGTAAGGTTCCGATGAAGAAACTTTTGTCTCACAACAAAACTAAAATGGAACTCACTGAATACCTCGCAAGAAAGGCTCTAGAAATGATTGAAAAGCGTCTCGTTGCAGCCTGGGGAACTGCTTGTGAGGCAACACACAAGAATGTAGCGCATCTTCGAAGCACCCAAGAAGAAGCTGATACGAAGATTTTACTGCACGCTGTTGATGCCGCTGCTCACGGAGCCACATAAATTAATATCCATTCACCAGACACCGATGTGCTTATTCTGTCTTTGAGAAGATATCCTCAGCTCTGTCATGAGACAAATTTCATCACTGGAACAGGTCAAAGGCACCGAGTAATCAAGTTACAACCAATTGTGCATTCCCTCGGTATGCATAAGATTGCAGCTCTACCAGCACTTCACGCATTGAGCGGTGCTGACAACACTGGTAGTTTTGCTGGGAAAGGAAAAGCCACATGGTGGAAAGCATTCCAAGAGGCAAGCCAAGACATCATCACTGCTCTTGCTCGTCTTGGAGCAAGTGAACCACCGTCAGCAGAAGTTGACGTTGATTTGCAAGCTGTATGTGCCGAAAGATCTGCGATGGTGGCTTTTCAAAAAGAAGCAGGCTCAGTCCGAGAAACTTCCACCAACACAAGCTGCCTTAGAGCAAACTGTAATGAGAGCCAACTATCAAGCAATGGTTTGGAATAACGACATAGTGCCCCAGCCCCACCTACCATCACCAGATAACTTTGGCTGGAAGTTGGAGGACAACAAATGGCTTCCTGTGGTGACTACTTTGCCTCCGGCTTCCTGAGGCTGTAATCCAACTGGTAAAATGTGGCTGTGCGAAAGAGAGATGTTCGACCAACAGATGCCAATGCCGTAAAGCAAATCTCAACTGCACTGACTTGTGTAACTGCTGAGATAGTGGAGATATTTGTGAGAACAGCTATAGTCCAAATGATGATCTCGAAGAAGACGAAGATGTTCCGTATGAAAGTGATGATAGCAGTGGATAGTACAGTCGTATTTTCCCTAGAGCAAAGACTTTCAACTGACTTATCTGATTTGGTCATAGTGATACTAAGATTATTTATGTTAGAGTAATGTCACTTTGGGTCTAAGGGATTGTAACTGGGTAGTAGTAGCTATTGAGAAAGAAGGTAAGTCAAAGATGGAGTTTTCTTTTGATAGAGAAATTTTTTTTCAGCATCAACATTGGTCCTGAACAATTACAAAACAGTTTTTGGATTCTTCATACGATAATTTTAACAACAAAATGCTTTTCAGGTTATTACCAAGTCAAAATCGTTTCCATGAATTAGTTATCAAAGTTATAAAGTCATGTCAGTAAAATTTTGTCGGCAGTTACTCAAGTGTTTTCAAATTAACAAGCCATGTCTAGATCTAAGCCTCGTTTCCATGGTGACTTAGTCACGTGACCCTCTTACCACAAGATAACACTAAGTTTTGTTCAGAACATTAAGAACCATAATTGAAGAGATTTTGGTGTGATTCCATTACTGTGGTTAAAAGACATGAACAGTTAATCAATGTCGCCTTGTTTCCATGGTAACTCGTCACGTGACCTCTCTTATCACAAAGAGACATCTAAGATGTGACTAAAACATCAATGAATATCATCATAGTGAGTTTGGTGTGATTCCAAACACATGGTTGAAAGATATAAGCAATTAACTTATGTAGCCTCGTTTTCATGCTGGTAAATTTACGGCTTTTTTAAAACCCCTTGTAATTGACCTCGGTGCAAGTTACAAAAGTGCCACCAAACTTTTTTGCATTGTCTAGGGTCCAAATAAGATATCTAGATTAGTGGCTTGCTTGCTTCACGAAATTCCCACGGGATTACATATGCTCCCAGACTATAAGTCTCTTTTTAGACGTTTTGGTTTGTAGTATCGCTGCATATTTTTACGAGTCGTGCAGTATTTTGACGAGCATATAGTGCGAGTCAAAATACAATCAACGAGTGAAAATATTTAGCTCTTATTAACCGAGCAGGAGGTCTGTATGGGAGAATCTTGACTGAGGTCGTGAGTACAGACCGAACGCAGTGAGGTCTGTACACACGACCGAGGTCAAGATTCTCCCATGCAGACCGACTAAGCTTGGTTAATAAGATGTTTATTATATGGCAAACAAGAACAATTTGATTCGTTTGATATAATAACTGGTATGTGGCTTGCGAAGAGCGATGAGCTGAACTTAATTCTGCCAAAGTTTGCTCGCCCTCTTTACTTTATTTTTCTCATCAGGCTTTTTGGCACTTCCGTAAATAAATATTGTTAGAAGAAAATAGTCAAAATTTTTGCGTTTCAGTTTGCAACTTTTTCACCGCAACTTTTTTACCGGTCTAGATGCCGGTCTAGATGGGAAAATGTAGACTGCTTTCAATATCGATTTCAGCCAATCAAAGTCGTGAATTCGGTAGTTCCCAGTCCTTGTGAGATACATCCATATAATAAACAGCGATACTACACATCAAAACGTCTTATAAGATATATTTATTCCATGTACCATGAATATAACTTAAAACGCCATGTGATATATTCTTACCTTTTTTCGTAATCAGGAAATGATTTTAAATCGTTCATTAGGCCTTGATGTTTTCAATGTAAATGTTTTAACAAGTACACATCTTTTTACCACTGTTATCAGGAGAATCTTCAGTGGCAATTTCAGTTAAAATTAATTTCCGACTCAATGTACACAATACTACACAACAGTTTCAAACATCCTGGTGAATGTTGACATTTTGAAAATCATTATATGTTATTTTAAAGTGCCCCTGTGACAAAAAATAAATAAGTTTTTTCCTTTGGATTTCAAAACTATGTTAACTAAACACTAAGTGACCCAAGTTTTAATCTTTGATTTAAAAAAGGTAACTTCTTATTTTAACTGGAACTTTCCTATTTAATGATCCGCCATTACTAAATTTAAGTTCTTGAGAGAGCTGGATCGAGGAGAAAATGACGTCAAAGGCTCACTAGTTTAAGAATGCAATGCGTGTGTACGCTACAGAATTAATATGCAGCACGGGAGTTTTGGGCTTTCACACTTTTAAACTCGCACTTTGCATACATAATAAGCTGCGTTCACTCGCTGAAATTTTAAGCTGGTGAGCTTTTGACATCACTTTTCCCGGATCCAACCCTCTGAAGTCAAATCGGTCAGGTTTGAACGTGAGTAATGGCGGATCGAGAAATCCAAAACTTTCACTCAAAGTAAACGGTCTTTGGATAAAAATGAAAGGTCAGAATTTGCCAGTCAAGTGTTAGGCAAACACACTTTCAGAATCTCAAGAAAAAAAGGAAGTGCTTTTTTTTTATCACAGGGGCACTTTAAAAATTAATTGTTACAAAACGACATGTTTTTGTATTATACTTGATACGTATGTTAACATTGAGTTTAATTTTGACAAATGCAGGAAGTTTATCGTTGAAAGGTTATGATCAGTTTTTGGACATTTCATATTACGATCATTAAATATATCTTTCTTTTATTTAGCACCAAAGTTTTTGATAAGTAACACTGATTGTTTTCAAAACTCTTAAGCTGAGAGACAGGGAAAGATCCACGGGGAAAACAAATGCAAAGCTCTCGTGATCTAACAGAAGTGAAAACTCCTGGTAATATGATTATATATAACTTGTACAAGCGTGCACTGATCTTGATAAGTATCTTAACAAGTCGATATGAAATACAACCAGAGCGGAAATAAAAGACTTTGAAGATACTCTGAAGCTAATGAAGGCGTACATTTCTACCAACAAATTTCGGGCGATTTTAATTTCGGACAATAAAACTGTCCAAAAATTCAACCGTCCGAGAATTTTAAGCGTCCGAAATGTTAACAGCTAGTACATTATAATAATGGAGTACAATATAATAATATACATAATATAGTATAATAATGGAGGCTGTCACAAAGAACCTATACAACCAGAAAATCCTTTTGAAGATCTTGTCGGAGATCATTAAGCCACTTTAAGCTCCAGAGCTCTTAGTTTCATTTGTGGAGTGAACAACTAGTCGAGACACTGCTTGAATGAGATACGTAACGGCTTGATAGAATTTCTGCTATTTTCCGATCGCTGTATCTGTAAAACCTTGAGGGTGCAGTAAAACTATCATGTTCACAAATGCTGTTTTAGTCTAACTCGTGTTTTATAGGCGTTGTAATTCAGTTGAGCTATGTTTCATTTAAGAGTCAGAAATTTTTGTTCGAAATTTGTCCGAATTGTTTTTTGCCAAGTAATATAACACTTCAAGTAAACCCGTCGAAAGCAATCGAAGCAGAGAACGTGCGATAAGCGTTAACTTCTGACGAAAATTCAAATAAAACAAAAAAAAAAACAACAGCGAAATGGCTTTGATAACCTGTGTTTTGAATCGACATAGCTTTGCGTTTGGTGATGAGAATTATTTCTTATTATATGCATCTACAATGACCTTGTCCTTCTACACAAGACCTCAAATTGGACGACATAAAATTGACTGAAATGCGATAAATCCTCTTGTAGCAGATTCAACGTATGTTATTTCATACAAAAACAGGAAATATTTTGTCAATGATAGGAAATGTCATCTTTGAGACTAGATGTCGCCCCAAACCACTTTAGGAAATAGGTTATTAATTATCGATGTTTATGAACAGAAGTGTGTGGAAGATGGAAAATAGAAAGATTGAAAAATTGAAAAATAGACTGATGGGGCATAATGGTTAACCTTAGCTGAAAAATTTTCAGTGAACCGCCACACTTTCGTTAATTTGTCGAAGTCTAACAAACGAAAGGTAAAATGTAGTTAGTTAAAATAAGTTAGAATGTAACATTTTTTCCCGGGTGCTTGTTTCAGTGATTGATTTTTCCCTTTGGCTAAATCACTGGCTGAATAGTGAATCACCGCGGACATGTTGAAAATCGTACTGTTCCGCCTTTCCTGAAGACCTTGTGAATTTCAACTTCGGAATTCCAAAAGATTATTACCCATCAAAAGAGATATATTTTGTCCTCAGTTGCATCCTTTGTAGTTACTTGAGTAATCTTAGCAATCCTTAAGGGTGATGTTACACGAACCGATTTTTAACGCCGATGTTTAATCCGAGACAACGTTTGAGGCAACTTTGTTGCGGCAACTGTCGGCAACTGTATGCTACACGCGACGATGCAAAATTCGGGCAAAAATGTTGCAAATTCCTGAATCGCTTTTGGAACCCTGCAACATGTTGCCGCAACGAAATGTTGCATTAGAAGTCGCCCTATGCGCCATGTTACACGACATCGATTTTTAACGCAACTTTGTTGCGTTAAAAATCGGCGTTAAAAATCGGCTTGTGTAACATCACCTAAACTTCGCTCTGTAAGTTAAAAAAATTGGTTTTGACTGCAACTTAACCCGTAGCTGAACAGCTAGGCCCTTTACTTTCACTGACGAAAGCAATTTCAATTTAAGGTGTATTAAAGGGTCAAAATCACGGATTGAAGTCAACTGAACACAAGTTAGAAGATCGACAGCGCCCATATCATCCTGGAAGGGATATTGTTCCATCTCATTAAAACAGTACCACTTACAAGACTTGAATCTCTCGTTCACTTCGCTTCTTTGGGAAAAGCTCGTAGCCCTTCTTTTCAGGTACAGGCACGACGCTGATGTTAAATCTCCTCACAAGCTGAAGCTCTGTGGAGATTGGACTGACCGTTGGCTCCCTTTCTTTTAAAGCGCCTTAATTATGTATTGACATAATGTGAAACTGACAGGAAAAAACAGGAAGAGAGTTGTTTAACAACGGGGGCGTGGTTAAACAATTTTCTGACACCAGCAAACTAGAAAACAGCTAATACCCAGTTGTGAATATATCATATCGTATCTTATTATTATTACTATTACTATCTCCAAAAAACCCTGCATATCGCCTTTCATATTTCCTTCAAATTCACCTCCAAAAGAATTAAATAATCGCCATTGAACATTGTAAAATCAAACGACGTGACGGTGAGGAGCTGATGATGGATTTCATTGACTAGGCCCCAGGTCCTCCACTTGAAAGGGGTGGCCCAAGTTTAAGTGAAGGGCTTTCAACGTGACATATGGAAATGGTTCGTAATACATAAAATAATTAATTATGCATGAAATACGGCTTATGAAGAGATCAAAATTGTAGAGAACATCTTAAGTCATGATTCCCGACTGATGGAGAGGATTGATTTGACTCGTTCCAGCATAATCAGTCGAACTTATTTTGAGGCCGCACGTGCAGAAAAAAATCCTCCTGTTGTGCGTGCCGAAAATTTCCCTCAATCAGAGTAGTCACAACTAAAATTTTACAAGTTTCCCCTTTGTAATAAAGCCAATCTTTCCCGACCTTATCCACCCTTGAAACTAATTGTATTGTTTGTTATTCGCTCTGTATTTTTCATGTTTTTTTTCCTTTGTAAACACATTTTTTCCATTCTTTTTAAAGGATTTTTTATTATCGATTTTATTTAATCATTCATCGCACGCCTCTTTCTGCTCGATTGGCTAGGACAAGTTAAACGTTTCCGTTTGGGCCTAATTTGCCAAAATAATTGAAATTTTTGTGTTTTCACGGCGTAAAGAATTTTTTAAAACCTCTACTTGTCCTTTTATTGGAAAGGACACTACAATGTAATTAGAATGAAAATTTTAAGGGTGTCTCTTGACACATGCATCTTAGCAAGGCATTGCGAATATTATAAGATCAAATTACATCGGGTGCAGAAGTCACTCTCATGAAATACTAAGATTGCCATTGGATGAAATTAAAAACTTAAGACTTTTGATAATCAATTCATTTTTCCCCGGTTTCTAAATTTCTCGACCCCAAATTTCGGCCCCATATTTCATTTGTACTTGGTTGAGATCTTTGCCTCAAACTATACTACGTTTTTTGAGAGATAAAGGTCTTTATTTGATACTCTGTATTTTTTAAATTAATATTTGGGGAAGTTTTCGTGGAGGGGGATTGAGCTAGATTTTAACACAAGTTCCAAGAGAGAAATTTACACGACGCGTAACTTTTATTCATCAAAGAGATTTTAATCGTTTTGTCATACGACAGTTACCTTAACTTGAAGTATACATTATTGTTTCAGTTAATTAAAAGCTTCGCCCCTCTGACTGTGAGGTAACTTCAATTATTCTTCTTCATTCACAGGGTCTTTTAAGTTTTTCTTTTCGTAGTTCCGCAGAATGTCTGCCAACCTCATCCTGTTCCTGCTTCGTCTAAAATTCGTCAGTTCCAAGTCACTGTTAGCAACAGGAGCCGAATCATCTGCCTGTCGCTGATAATAAAAATAAATTTTTCCTTTAGAGCTGATATTTCTGACTCTAAAACAGTTATGAACTGAATTTTTGGGACTGAATTCTCGCACAGAAGATGGGACTGTCAGAGTTTTTACTGCGAATCGAATGTTTAAGGTAGATAAACGCAACGACAGGAAATACAAGAACAGTTTCTCTATTCTCAGCTCCACCGCTTGCTCGTGATCAACATAAAACAAACTTGTTTTCTCACCTTCCCTTCGCTGCCCTTACAAGGAACCATTACGCAGTAGTATTGAGCACTGCAATTCCCGGATAGGCTAACCACCAACGTCAATGTCAGGAATACGAGAAATATCTTGAAGGCCATAACTGACTGAACAGCCACAAGGCAGAACGTTTACTTATTCACCTCAATACCGCTGGGTCTGCAAACTGAGTTCGATCTAATCGTGAATGATTCTTTTATAAAGGATAACGACAGAAAAGCTGACACATAGATCTGTCCGCCTGGCGCCTGTGTTGACATTTTGTCGTTCAGGAACTTTTATAACTTACTGGAATTGTATACCACGTTTAATGTTACATAATTGAGAACAAGTTCTTGTGTGTACAAGACAGCTAATTTATTAGAATGTGGTCTGATGAACCAATATCAGCCTTCGTCCGTTTTTTTTTCGCCTTGTCAATGTCAATCTTTACGAACTTGGCTTTCTTACTGGATTGTTTTTGTAAAGTAAAGCGAAACAAACATTCCCTTGAATTAAAAATCGACGATCGTACTTATTACAGCTATGTGGGCTGTGTATGTTGCAAATACACATAAAAATTAAGAATAATACTGAGAGTTACGGAGGACGAATGTTTAATTTCAGTCAGTTTCAATTGTCGTGAAGAATTATTGCTTCTAAGCACCGTCTCGAGTCTATACTTCTTATTAACTTGATCCTCCTCGCCCTCTTTGGGAAACAAGGCAAAAGACTGCTATACTACTATACCATACTACGAATCCTTTTAATGTACTTTTTTCCAATTTTTAGGGAGCCAAAAAGAGATTAGCAATTGTTTTTGTCACGTTTTTCTGTTGTTCAAAATTACTTTCAAATTAAAAGCTGCACATTTACAATTATAGCTTTTTTGGGCTAAAAAGGACACGAATTCATTCAGAATAATATAAAGCATTTAACTGTTCGAAAATAAACAAGACTTGTTGCAAGCAAGGAAGATGAAGACAGGTTAGTTTACGAATGGATAAATTTGAGAAATTCGGCAGTTTTTTTATTTTTTTAAAGCTTGTTGACCGCAAATTAGATTCTTTAACTTCTTAATCTCTTGGGAAACGATCTTTGGAATTTCTTAATTGGAATATTGGGGTGCTAAAAAAACAAATTTATTCAAAAAAGCGGTATTTTATTCGTTATAAACAAACTGGCGATATAAATTCTAACTATTTGCACTTTTATGTTTTGTTGACATCGTCCACAGCTTTTTGTGCCTTCTGAATTATTTTGAAGAATTTGAATGATAGGCCAATCACGTTCTTTATCCATGAGATCTTGAAAGTTTTTCTTTTTGTAGTTTGGCAAAATATTTTACAGCTGCATCCTCTTGGTTTGTCTTAAGTCCTTCTGTTCTAAGCCCATTCCAAATGGGGTCGATTCAGTCCCCGTTTGCTGATAATGTCACATGTCACATGATTCTTCTTTTAACTCACCAGGTCTTGTTTACAAGGTCTGAGTATACATTCACCTCTCACATTTGCAGCGACCAAAAAAAAACCAATCACCACTCCCGCCAAAGTATGGGCATGTATGAGAAAAATGTTAAGCGCCATCTTGAATTTTGACTAATCTGCTCGCAGAACCTTTACATTATCGTTCGCTTGTTCCTCTCAGCTTCAAAGTGCTGTTTTATAGTAAAGCATAGCGAAAATGTCAGGAAAGCTAATATATTTCACAGTGGTATGTCAATCAATGTTCTGTGGGAGTGAACTACAGCAACATGTTAAAATTCAAAACCGATCGAAGGATTATTCACGTAACAGAGACACAAATAGCAGATTGACGATATTGCATGTAGGATAGAAGAGAGGGAAACTCTACAAGAGTCTCCCAAGCAGTTAACAAAGAGATTAGCATGTCACGCCTACGAAGAATAAAAAAGTTGGGTGCTAGTGGTATTAAGCATTAATTTTCTTGCTTGAAGTGCCAAAATATCTCATTATTAAACCGAGCCAAAATAATTATTCAAATTTGTCATATTCAATATCAGTCAATGAAAAAGTTCAAAATTTTAAATTTAAAATTGTAAACAAGTGCAATTTTAAAAATTTTAAAAATTTTAACGTAAGAGTATTTATTAATGTCACACCTGGGTGCTAGTGGTATTAAGCATAAATTTTCTTGCTTGCTCATTATTAAACCGAGCCAAAATAATTATTCAAATTTGCCATATTCAATATCAGTCGATGAAAAAGAGCTAAATTTAAAATAGTTAACAAGTGCAATTTTAAAATGTTTTTAAAAACGTTATTTCGATGGGAAAACAATTTCCAATTAGTCTGACCAAATTTGGACAAGTTAAGTATAGATGATCGTATAAATTGCGAGTGCAATTAAGGATTTACATTTACGAGTGATATTTAACAGAATTTCAAAATATCACTAACTCGCAGCAAACATTTTATATTTTTCCTTCAGAGTTTCCTTAGTTTATTCGCAAAGCAATTCATGTGTCCAAGATTTTAACAACTCACCGGAACATAAAGGAAAATCTTCATGCGATATGATCTCAGAACATTTACATTAACTGAAGGCCGCTTGCATTGGTCATGATAGTTTAACTAGCACCTTAACACTTGAGGAAGAAAATTTTGTCAAGGCCATTTTTGTTTTCATCCTTAATCATTCTTTTTTAAATTGATAATTTCCGACACTGATCAGATTCCATGGCTCGGTTTGTTCAGAGCAAGAAGTCTGCTGCCAAAGATAAAGATCGGTAAAACCCCCAAAAAATGTTTTTCTGAGAAGAAGTGAAGGTCCAGTCAGCGTAGACAATCCAATTATTTTACATTATTTAAAGTACTTTAACAAAAACGCTTTTATTCCTTGAAATCCTACCCCCAGAGTATGGTAACTCTTTGTTTTGAGCTTTGGGGAAAAAATGTCGATAGTAAAACATTTCATTCATCGGAGATTTCGAGAAAGGGCGTCAATTGCTGTCGGTCCTTGAAAAAACAAATGCTACTCCAAAGAGTAAATGATAACAAATAAAGAAATCTCGAGTCCTTTATTGGAGTATGTTGATGAGCTCCTATAGTACAGCAAGCATGCTGTTAACAATTCGGCATCTCTAATTCGTATCGAAATCATCATGTTACGTATGCTACTTAGCGTAGTTCTCTTTACTTGGTACACATTTCTTGGAATCATGTTACTTATCAGTTCTCTTCTATAGAATCGTCCAATCTATTTCGGTTATTTCGTAGCATTTCTGACAAACGCATCACCTTTGTTCTTCTGTATTCGTTCAAAGGAATCAGGTCGTTCTCAGTGATCGAAGCCTTGGGGTCTTCCAATTCCTGAAGACAAAAGCAAAGTAGAGAAAAAATTCCGCGTTGGTATGTAAATACAAGCAAGATCAAAATGAAATTCCACTAAAAATAAGTGACATGTCAAAAATTCATTTAGAGTATCATTAATGTTCATTTTCAATTTTCTCTCGAAAAATTTCGAATTAGTACAAACATCAAAATCACAGTCCACTAAAAACAAGAAACATGTCAAAAATTATGTTAATCATCGATGAAGGAAATTCAGTTCAAAAGCAGTTCGAGTATCATTAGTGTTCATTTGGAATTTTCTTGCCCTAACGTCTCGCGAAAATGTTGCCAATTCTGTACAACGTACATGATACAGATATAAGAAGGTCTGTCAAGTAAGATCTGTACTTTTTCATCGAAAACCCAAACTCTTAGCCTAGGGCGGAATAATGTTAACTTGAAATTATTTTAGGACATTCATAGATAAGTAGCCACTCGAAACCACAAATAACTACTTTTAACTTTGAAAGGTTTCCCACTGGGCTTTTAGCTAATAGACGCTTGTAAAATCGTTTATTTAGTAGTTCATAATTGACCTACCTCTCTCTTTCTACAAGAGGTAAAGATACATTGATATTGGCCTTCACACAGACCGGAAAATTCAAGCACCAAGCACAGGACAAGGAGCGCCACAAAAACCCTCAAAGCCATTTCAAATGACGACGATCTTTTGGTATCGAAGTTGAACGGACTTCTTTTTTAGCGCAAAGCATTTTGTGAGCTTTTTATATGCGTGCCTAGTTATAGTATAATAATCGAAATAAGAAAGGTGTTAAATCTTCTTTTACCTAACAAGCGAAACGAAGGTGCAATTCAGAGACGCCACCTACAAAATCGTCATTTGTTTACCACCGTGTTATCAGAATTGTATTACAAAAGTAAGAATGAAGTCATTGAACTATAACAATTGGGACCTGAATGAGTAATAAGAGTTGATTCACTAGCTCTTTCAACCTGAGAGTAATTATTAAATGCAAAATTCCGCAAAGGAAAATACAGGCTAATTACAATATCGTTGGTAATGAACAAAACGGAAAATTTCGGTTTTCCTTTGAGATTTCCAAGTTAAATTTTTTGTTTCATTTCTTTTCATATTTTGGTTCATCTCGCCGCACCTGTCTTCAGATTTGTTCCCCTTGAAGGTAGCGAGCGAAAATATTTCATTTTCAATTTTTTTTTTTGATACCTAAGTTGAAACGCCAAATCGCTTAAAGCTTAAAGCACTTCGCCGACTTGTCATGGGCATACTTGAAGGAAGAAAGATATTTACCCCTGTCTAACCTAACGAGCCCTCAAGAAGGTTTCGAAGTTGCATTTTTCTGTTCACTTCTTTTCCTAATTTCGTTTGAAACCTTAATTTGTATTCCGATAGCTTTTTAAGCGTCGCACCCCATTACGAGTAAAATCTTTAATAATATATGAAATGACCCGGCTATAATCGACGCTTTTTCTTTACGTACAGCACAATTTATTAACAAAATATCACTTCCTTTAATTTCTCAATTTGAAGTAAGACGAAACGATAAACATAACCACAAGAAAGATATTAACGATATTATAATTACCTCTTATTTTCTTGCCATGCAGTATTGGCTGAAACTGTCGGTACTCGCTGGTTAATCAAGCCACTAAACATCTGTTTTTACAGGACTGAGTAAATTACTTTACTGTGATTGGCTGAGAGCAGGAACATTAATCGTTAATTCTTAATTTGCACTGCAGTTCAAATTAACGCGAGCGCATTCGTAATTTCCTCGGTCATAGAATAAATGAGTAATCGTACGAAAGCTTGAGGAATTAAGGATGTGCACCACTTGTAAAATTTAAATTTTTTTGGCCAGCCACCAACAACTGCGATAACACATTTATCAAATTCTGCTGGTTTAATGTTACAGTCAAACCAACAACCTGAATACACCGCAGGTGAAGCGTGTTAATAAGAGATATCCATTACCGCTCATTAAAGACTCCAAAGGTTAACAAGGGTTAATAACTTTTCTACTTAAAACACGCAAATAAAAAGCCGACAAGAAGTGTTTCAAGTCAAACGCGAGTTACGTTGGAAGAAGTTGACGACTGAAATGGCCATGAAGGTAGTCTTAGTTCTTCTTGTCCTGTCTGTGGTTCTGGAATTCTCGTGTCTTTGTCGAGGCCAGGATTATAAATGTCTCTTTACTCAGTGCTCCAAAAAACGCGAGGTATGTTCACACTTTCAATTATAACAGTCAGTTTTAGTTAAGCCTTTAGGAATTCAAGATAATTATCCGCTGTATTGAGAAGTCCTTTTAGGAAAAAAAACATTTCGCGTTAATTTAAAGTTCTTTTGATGCAAATTCCTTCCTCTGCGAATGTCTGTTGTGAATTCGCCCGGCTTTGAAATGTTGAGTTTAATAGACACCATTACAAAGGAAGAACGAAAGGCGAGTGAAACTGTTATTTTAACTACGTCAATAAACGACAAAAAATCTTGACAGAAATTTTAAATGGCGGAAACTCGGCTTTGAGTTTATTATTTAAAGAAACAACGCTCATCTTGTTATTTGATGTTCATTGTAACTGTCCTTTTTTTCATTAATTTTGTCTTCAGGAGTTGGCAGGCCCCAAGGCTTCTCTACCTGAGAACGACCTGATCCCTTTGAACGAATACAGACGAAACAAATTGATGCGCTTGTCAGAAATGCTACGAAACAAGCGAAACAGATTCGACGATGATCTGGAAGAAAACTGATGATTTAGTGACCCCATGGATAAATTTGAGAAAACTATCTGTATAGCAGGATTTCGATACTTAGATAAAATGTTAAAATAAACACTGATAGCTGTTTAGAATTCTTGAATAAAGAGCGCAAACATACTCTGACTTTAGTTGTCATATTTATATATTTCAGCCAAAGTAAACGGCGTAACAGTTGTAAGCGAGTGACGCCTTTTTTTATCAAACTAACTGTCCTGGGCAACCGGTTATCAAATGACAGAAAAAGCTAACAAACATTTTCCCGTGAAGGCAGAAATAAGCGTCAAAGTGTAAAACTACAATGTAGTGTACAGCCTCGACTTTTCAGTTGTCAAATGAGCAGGAAAAAGCTGCTAATAAATATATGTGTGAGTTGTACATCTTGTAGACGTTTAGATTAGCACCTTACAGGTAAACCTCCCGCCTAGATGAATACGCTTTCCGCATTGAAACGACCTAAAACCGCGGTTGTCTTTTTTCTCAACAAATGTTTGTGAAAACTAATGTTCTGGTAAACCAGTAAACAGAACTATCAGATTCCAGAATAGTTTTACAGCTGGAAACAACAATACTCGTGTAAGAGCTAGATGCCACTGACAATCAACTGTGAATCAGAATTTTCGGATATCTCTTTCACTTTCGATGATTCTTAGCTTCTTAAGCATTTCTGAAAATACATTGTAGGTCGGTCAGAAATGCTACGAAACAAGCGAAACGTAATAATGATTATTTCTTATCTCGTGCTTATAGCTAGATTAAAAACAATGCGAACTAATAATGAAAACGCATCGACAGGCCGTTACCGCATTAAGTTTCAAAAGTTCTCACCTGTAAACGAGAAAAATCCCGCTCCTTTACGGAGGATTAAAACTTTCTTTCACCATTTCAGCGGAGAAGAATGGCAAAAGGCAATGTTTTTTTTTTGACATTAAGATCGTACGTTTATAATCTATTGCGGCGTGTTGTAGTTGTATGTATGACCTCTGCGATACCGTGCAGTGCTCTACCAGGTGAACTGAGTTCGTTATATACCCGTAGATGGTGAAGATTTTCAAGTAGATATGTGAAATATCACATAAATGTTTAACTCCGATAGGAATTTTGGCCGCGCGAGAATTTCAATTTTGTTTCTCAAAACGTATTACATATTATGCAAGCATCTGTTTAAGACTATTTAACTCTGAGCATGACTTAAAAGAATAAAATATATACCCTTAGGTAATTTCGGTGCTTGGATTTTAGTAAAATATGTTTCTGTTCTAAATAATATTTCATAAGCTAGCGTCATTTAGCAATTAGACATAACAAATTTCAAGAATGAATAAAAATTACTTTTAATTACAGAAGCAATGCCTCATCGTTGGTAAATTGAATGATTATTTCTTATCTCGTGCTTATAGCTAGATTAAAAACAATGCGAACTAATAATGAAAACGCATCGACAGGCCGTTGCCGCATTAAGTTTCAAAAGTTCTCACCTCTAAACGAGAAAAATCCCGCTCCTTTATGAGGATTAAAACGTTCTTTCACCATTTCAGCGGAGGAGAATGGCAAAAGGCAATGCTATTTTTTGACATTAAGAACGTTTATGATGGCGTGTTGTAGCTGTATATAAATGATAAAACTACAAAGTCATAAAAACTTGAATTAAACTATGTTAAATCATGGAAGTGACTGCAGCATGCAAAGGATCTAAGCAACAAACTGCTCGTTGTTCGCTATGATATTAAGCCTTTTTTCGAGTTAACTGGAGAGAAACGTTATGCCGCCGAGCTATGCCGAGAGAGTTTACAACAACCAACAACTTCAGGCTCCAATTTCCAATTTTAAAGTAGTCAGCGACCCAAACTTTCAGTTGTTACGATTATGAAAATTTCACAGCTCAATATTTTGTACAGCGTTTTGTTTGTCTTGAAATTAGCCTCCTACAGAGACGTTTTTATACGCCAAAGAACGTGTTCTTGGGCATTTCAGCGATGAATTTTTTAATAGTATTGGAAATGAAATGCCTGACATCTGCTTGAAGTGATAATTTTTCTTTTTCATTAACCTCAAATGCGAAAGGAGTTAGTTAACCCTTTGAAATTTTGTTAACAAGATTACACTATTCGTGACATGATGTCTTCTATGGTATTCTATAACACATGTGGTATGAAAATAAAATTATAGTGCACTGAGTCATGCGTTATTTTAAAAATGCTTTCAGGCTTGAAAAGCTATTTGTTCTGTACTGTCACACCCTCCTAAAGCCTCATATTTGTTAAAAAATTAAGTAAACATTATGTGGAAAATGTCGAGCCCAGAAAAAGTGAAGATTAACTAACGCGGAACCCTCCACTTAGAAAAAACATAAATATCAAAGAAAAATAATAAGGGTTGTAGAATTGGCTTAAGTCCATATATTCTTCACGAAAACGTGCTTAGCGCAACAGTACAATTCACCGTTAGTGGTTATGGTAAAAACAAGATATTGTGATAATACAGACCGAACATGGTGCAGGTGGCATGTCTATCTGTCGTAGGTAGAGAATTTCTTTGAATGTGTACACATTTTCTGGGCATGGAAGGAACGTTCTAAAAATCCACGTGCGGTAGTCTGACCTTCATGCTGTTTAAAGATCGCATTAACAATGGCTTTGAAGTTTCGGCTTGCAGTTTTTATTGTCATTTCTGTGATGCTTGAGTTGTCGTGTGTTTGTCAAGGTCAAAAGTACAGGTACCTTTTCACAGTTTGTAGTCGCCCGGGAAGGGTACGTATATCATATGGGCTATATAGGTGTGTATCGTTTTTGCACTCTAGTCTTGAATTAGGTATGTTTTTAAAAAGAAGGTACTTTTTCATCATTATCGATAAGACCATCAACAAAAGCCCTTCACAAATTATCTTTACGGCAATTTAACTTTGGTGTTGTCTGGTCTAGGGAACTAATTATAAGGCAGGTCTGAAAGAGGGTATTGCTTTAAGAACCAGGTCAGAAATAGGGTATAGAATTTTGGGTAAGGTCATATATAGGCTAGGAAAAATCGCAGATTTTGGTCATAAACGGGATAAGGGTTTTGGGAAGCGGGGTGCCCTCCAAATTTGTGTGGGAGTACCCACCCCAGGATATAACACAATGCGGGAAATTAGTAGAAACTAATTCGAATCTTTAGTACAAACTCGCACGTTAATGTCAATTTTATTAAATAAAACGAACCGCTGCCATTGTTTTATTTGTTTTTGTTTTAATTACACGTTTTTGGCCTGGTCCCCGCCAGTTCAAAGGCAGCGTAACGCCAAAGACACCTTAAGATACCCCGATTTTCACGCACGGGTACGGCTAGCGCCATTTTGAATTCATTAAATGACCCACCTGATCGTGTCCTTCCCGTGAAAGCTAAACGTTTTCCCGGGGTAATCGGTGGTCTACCCGTATGCTAGCGCTGGGTGAAAATGGAGAAACGGGTAAGTTTTTATGGTCTTTATCTTTGCTTATTAGACCAGAATGGTATCCAGATTCTTATATAAACACTTGTTTTTCTGATTTGAAGTGTTTTGGGATTACGAAAAAGTTTTTTTAAAGCACAAATGTGGAGAAATTTTCTTTACTAGAACCCAGTCTTTTGCGCAACATTTTTGCCCAGATCGTACCCGGTGTCACCCGGTGTATCTTAAGTTTGATTGGTTTCCTGTGTAACCGAGTACGGGTACGGGTGATCTGACCCGTACCCGTACCCGGAACCGGAACCGGGGTATCTTAAGGTCTCTATTTGTTTTTAGAAAAGCTTTGTTTTCAAAATATTTTCCGTCCACAGGAACACGCAAAGCCGGCATTTTCAAATTCCTCCGGTTTGAAGTTCGTTTTCGAAAAGCTCCGTTTTCGTGACGGAGTAGTGTAGACGGTAGACCTAAGCGTAGGAATGAAGCTGCGTTTTCAAATTTCTCCAGCCTAGTGTGTGGACGATGTCCAATAATTAGAGAAAGGTTCGGTATTTAAATAAATGTTTAAGTCAAAGGAACAAACTCAAATGACAGAAGAATTGACTCACTCTGAGTGTGAATACACACTCAAAAAAGCGGTTTGAATTTCTCTAGCGAAGTTCACTTATTTTAAAGGTCCATGTCACGGTAATGCGCATGTACCACTTTCAAATCGCTAAAGCACAACAGCGGAGAAATTTGGAATCTGATGGCTCTGTTTTTGCACAACTATTAGGTGATACAGAAATCTGTTGAGACAACTTCGGTTTGAGGTCGCTTTAACGCAAAGAAAGTTGTTCAACTAGGCAGAGGGGATGTAAACAACGTTTCGTGCAAGTCTGCCTGTGAGGTGCTAATTTTAACTTCTACAAAATGTGACTCATTTGTTATTAGGCTATAGGCATTTTTATGGTCATTTGACAATAGGAAATTCGAGGCTGCACGTATTTTACCTTGTAGTTTTACACTTTGACGCGTATTTCCGCCTCTACGAGAAAATGTATGTTAGCTTTTTCTGTCATTTGATAACCGGTTGCCCAGGACAGTTTAGTAAAAAAAGGCATCACTCGCTTAGAACTGTTACGCCGGTATTTTAGTAGGAATATACAAATGAAGTAGATTTAATTTGCGCTCTTTATTCAATAATTCTTAATAACAGCTAACTGAGTGTTCATAATTTTAGCATTTATCAAAGTATCGAAATACTTCTATACTTATCGTCTCTCAAATTTGAACACGAAAGAAATCATAGGAAAGAATTCGTCAAGAAATGATCAGTTTATTCAAGATCATAGTGGCTTTCGTCGCCTTTTGTTTTGTTTTTATTTCTTTTACTCTCATTTCTTTTCAGGCACCAAAAATGTTTATATTCACCAAAAATCTGAAAAAAAGGTATCAATGTATCTTCAGAAAAGATATGAAACATTTTAAGATTTTACCAAACTGACACGCCTTCACAGACACCGCGGATTAAACAGTTGATTAACAGTAGCCGATCTGGCTCTCTTATTTACCAAGTACTCCATCAATTTGTTAATTCCAGATGAAAAATTATTCTGGAATCTGATTGTTCTGTTTATCTACAGCATTAGTTCTCACAGAAATCTGTTACTATAGTAAGAAGAACTGTAGGCAACGGCGGTTTAAAGTCGTTTCAACGCCAAAAAGGTGTTCATCCACTGTAGGCTGGAGAAGTTGTAAACAACGTTTCGTGCAAGTTTACCTGTAAGGTCTGCAAGATGACAGTCACTCATTTTTTAGCAGGCTTTTTCCTGTTCATTTGAAATCTGAAACGTCGAGGCTGTACGTATTTTACGTCGCGGAAACACCCATCGCTCACGTAGTTTAATTTTACACTTTTTTGCTTATATCCGCCCACACGGAAAAATGTTTGTTAGCTTTTTCTGTCATTTGATAACCGGTTGCCCCCTCCGCCGTTTGTTTAATTAAAGAAAGGCGTCACTCGCTTACAATGTTTGCAAAAAATAATAGTTACGCCGGTATTTTGGCTGAAATATACAAATATGATAGCAAATGAAGCCATTTTGCGCTCTTTATGCAATAGTTCTAAATACCAGCTAACAGTATTTCTAATTTTAACATTTTATCTAAGTATCGAAATCCTGCTTTACAGATCGTTTTCGCTCAAATTTGTTCAAGACGTCAAGAATTCATCAGGTTTCCTCCAGCGGCGGATCAACGTCGAGTCTGTCTCGCTTGTTTCGTAGCATTTCTGACCGACCTACAATGTATTTTCAGAAATGCTTAAGAAGCTAAGAATCATCGAAAGTGAAAGAGATATCCGAAAATTCTGATTCACAGGCTTGGCTATGTAGACATAGATTAAACAGTTGATTGTCAGTGGCATCTAGCTCTTACACGAGTATTGTTGTTTCCAGCTGTAAAACTATTCTGGAATTTGATAGTTCTGTTTACCAGAACATTAGTTTTCACAAACATTTGTTGAGAAAAAAGACAACCGCGGTTTTAGGTCGTTTCAATGCGGAAAGCGTATTCATCTAGGCGGGAGGTTTACCTGCAAGGTGCTAATCTAAACGTCTACAAGATGTACAACTCACACATATATTTATTAGCAGCCTTTTCCTGCTCATTTGACAACTGAAAAGTTGAGGCTGTACGTATCTTACACTACATTGTAGTTTTACACTTTGACGCTTATTTCTGCCTTCACGGGAAAATGTTTGTTAGCTTTTTCTGTCATTTGATAACCGGTTGCCCAGGACAGTTAGTTTGATAAAAAAAAGGCGTCACTCGCTTACAACTGTTACGCCGTTTACTTTGGCTGAAATATATAAATATGACAACTAAAGTAGTATGTTTGCGCTCTTTATTCAAGAATTCTAAACAGCTATCAGTGTTTATTTTAACATTTTATCTAAGTATCGAAATCCTGCTATACAGATAGTTTTCTCAAATTTATCCATGGGGTCAATAAATCATCAGTTTTCTTCCAGATCATCGTCGAATCTGTTTCGCTTGTTTCGTAGCATTTCTGACAAGCGCATCAATTTGTTTCGTCTGTATTCGTTCAAAGGGATCAGGTCGTTCTCAGGTAGAGAAGCCTTGGGGTCTGCCAACTCCTGAAGACAAAATTAATGAAAAAAAAAGGACATTTACAATGAACATCAAATAACAAGATGAGCGTTGTTTCTTTAAATAATAAAGTCAAAGCCGAGTTTCCGCCATTTAAAATTTCTGTCAAGATTTTTTGTCGTTTATTGACGAAGTTAAAATAACAGTTTCACTCGCCTTTCGTTCTTCCTTTGTAATGGTGGCTATTAAACTGAACATTTCAAAGCCGGGCGAATTCACAACAGACATTCGCAGAGGAAGGAATTTGCCTCAAAAAAACTTTAAATTAACGCGAAGCGTTTTTTTTCCTAAAAGGACTTCTTAATACAGCGGATAGTTAACTTCAATTCCTAAAGGCTTAACTAAAACTGACTGTTATAATTGAAAGTGTGAACATACCTCGCGTTTTTTGGTGCACTGAGTAAAGATACATTTATAATCCTGGCCTCGACAAAGACACGAGAATTCCAGAACCACAGACAGGACAAGAAGAATTAAGACTACCTTCATGGCCATTTCAGTCGTCAACTTCTTCCAGCGTAACTCGCGTTTGACTTGAAACACTTCTGGTCGGCTTTTTATTTGCGTGCTTTAAGTAGAAAAGTTATTAACCCTTGTTAACCTTTGGAGTCTTTAATGAGCGGCAATGGATACCTGTTATTGACACGCTTCACCTGCGGTGTATTGAGTTGTTGGTTTGACTGTAACATTAAACCAAAAGAATTTTTTTAACTGTGTTATCGCAGTTGTTGGGGTCTGGCCTTTAGGTGAGTGCAATTTTTTAAAAAAAATTAAACTTTTACAAGTGGTGCAAATCCTTAATTGCTGGAGCTTTCGCGCGATTACTCATTTATTCTGTGACTGAGGAAATTACCAACGTGCGCGCGTTTATTTGAACTGCAGTGCAAATTTAGAATTAACGATTAATGGACCTGCTCTTAGCCAATCACAGTAAAGTAATTTACTCAGTCATGCAATAACAGATGTTTAGTGGCTTGATTAACCAGCGAGTACCAACAGTTTCAGCCAATACTGCACGGCAAGAAAATAAATAAGGTAATTATAATATCGTTAATATCTTTCTTGTGGTTATGTTTAGTTCGTCTAGCTTCAAATTGAGAAAGGAAGTGATATTTTGTTAATAAATTGTGCTGTACGTAAAGCAAAAGCGTCGATTATAGCCGGGTCATTTCATATATTATTAAAGATTTTACTCGTGATGGTGTGCGACGCTTAAAAAGCTATCGGAATACAAATTAAGGTTTCAAACGAAATTAGGAAAAGAAGTGAACAGAAAAATGCAACTTCGAAACCTTGTTGAGGGCTCGTAGGTTAGACAGGGGTAAGTATCTTTCTTCCTTCAAGTATGCCCATAACAAATCGGCGAAGTGCTTTAACCTTTAAGCGATTGGCGTTTCAACTTAGGTATCAAAACAAAAATTGAAAATGGAATATTTTCGCTCGCTACCTTCAAGGGGAACAAATCTAAAGACAGGTGCGGCGAGATGAACGAAAATATGAAAAGAAATGAAACAAAAAATTGACTTGGAAATCTCAAAGGAAAACCGAAATTTTCCGTTTTGTCCATTACCAACGATATTGTAATTAGCCTGTATTTTCCTTTGCGGAATTTTGCATTTAATAATTACTCTCAGGTTGAAAGAGCTAGTGAATCAACTCTTATTACTCATTCAGGTCCCAATTGTTATAGTTCAATGACTTCATTCTTGCTTTTGTAATACAATTCTGATAACACGGTGGTAAAAAAATTGAAGCATCTTACCGCGTATTTCAAAGTCCTACTGATCCGTTAAAGATTTTATTGAATGTTCCTGTAAACTGTGGAACGGTCCTTTCTGACGAAACCAAACTGTGGCTGGACAAGATCAATTTCCGTTTGGGTAGAAAAGTCAGCATCAGGCGGCCTTATCAGAGCGAAATAATTCGAAATTTACCAAAGGAAATTTTTTTGTCATTTCGAAGTGGAGTTTCACGCTCTCGGTTGCAAGATGTAGTTGATAACATTTCACTCGCTGAAAATAATAAGTGCTATGCGACGTCATTCACAAGGATTGAAGCAGTTGTTGGATTATTCTCTGTGTTGTCAGGAATGCCAGAAGGGACAGTCAGTTCATACTTCAAGAGGAGAGTGTAGAATGGAAGAGCTAAAGTTAAAGTAAACTTGCAGAAAGACTTTGTCTTCTTTTACAAGATCAAAGCTGGTTAGCTCTTGCCGGATAACCTTTCATTATGGACTTTGGAACAAGTCTGGCTTCCCACTTCATAGCTAAGTCACAGAATCATTATTGCTTTTTTCCATACCAGACAATGAAAGAGTGCATGATTTTAGTTGGTTTTTGGTAACAGTGTTTTAATGAGTCAATAGCTTAAAATTGAGTTGAATACAACTTATTCAATGTTGATACTGCCTATTTTGAATGGCTGCAGGATGCTCACAAATAGTTGCCTGTAGTTGGTTTTCCTTGTCAGATACATCATCCAGCTATTAAAAACAAAACAAATCTATGAATTAAGCTTGAAGAGTTTTCCTCAGTGTCCACAAACATGGCACAGGTAAGACATACATGGTGTACATGTAGCACAGCAGCAGATTATTACCAATATTTTTCCTTTGTTTCATTATCACATTGTTCAAATTTAATGTTGAAAAAACTATTCTGAGGTAGAAACATTTTTGCCGCACATACAGATTCCTCTTGTGCAATTACATGTACAAAATGTAAATTACTGACTTCAAATTGCACTTGCCCCTTTAGGCTCATGCAGTTTTGCTAACCTTTTAAAATTTTACTTGATGTGCTTATGCATTCCAAATTACACTCAAAATCACGTGGTTACCTATACTAGTAAAAATAAATATTGAATGCAAAACTGTGTCTCTGTTAAAATTTCAGATTATCTGAGTGTAAAAAATAGCAGTTTAATTGCACCACTGAATTAAGGGTTTAAGGAGATCCGGTTTGTGGTAAACCGAATCATCATCATCGTCATTTTTTTCATCATCATCATCATTTTTATTAAATTAATTTTTACAAAACAAAATTATATACTTATACAACCCGCATTTAGCAAGACTAATCGGGGCAGGTTGTATGATTTACAATAAAATTTAACAAAATACATCAGTATAAAAATTAGGCAAATAAATAAATCAATAGAAATAGATATACACATATCTTTACTATAACAACATAAGAAATTTTTTTACACATTCACATAGAGACATCAACATAATCATCCTCATTACCAAGTACCGCAAGTAAAAATCGGTTTTCTACTGACTAAAAACAACGTAAAACGTAGATAACCTTTTGCGGAATTCTTCGTACTTTGGCTTGCTTAGCTTTGCCTGAAGATCTCTTGTTGCAGTCAAAACCCTTTCGTGTTCGAGTGCAGTTTTTTCTCGAAGCTCTTTCAGCTGTTTCATCATGGTGCCCACATTGAATCTTGCGTACACTTTTTTCTTCAGAGTGGGCATGCTAAATTTTATTTGTTTTTCCTCCCAAACAAGATTTGATCTTATCCAGCCACAGTTTGCTGCAGTTTGGTTTCGTCAGAAACGACCGTTCCACAGTTAAGACCCACTTAATGAAATCTTTAACGCGGATCAGCAGGACTTTGAAATCCACGATAAGATGCTTCAATTTGTCTTCGTACGCGTCCTTTCCGCCTGCCAAACAGAGATAAAAAAAGCCTAAATATCGGCGCTAAATGCAGATTTTAACAAACAAAAAACATAGGTTTCTTCTTCAAGTATTCTTCTTCCCAGAACATCCAAATTTACGTTTGAATAATTGTCCACGCTTAAGCCTTTTGAAGCATAAAATGCTAAACAAAATGCAAAAACAAGAGACAAAGAAGTTTTCACAATACCTTGACGTGCAAAAGCTCGTTTCGTCGGGAAAAAAAAAACGCCAAACCAAGCAAGTTTGATACCATCTGAAAGCTGCTGTTTTCAAGCATCTTTCTCTGAAAAGCATTTTTGGCAGTATCCGCTTACTACATACCCTTTGGGCGCAAAGTTAATAATTAGCATAACAAAGAAGTAATTTCAACCCTACCCCCAAGGGGAAAATAACCTTCCGCCATTTTGAAAACGGAGTTTGAGCCTCCTGTGCCCACCGTGCACAGACTCGACGATGATCCGCTGGAGGAAAACTGATGAATTCTTGACGTCTTGAACAAATTTGAGCGAAAACGATCTGTATAGCAGGATTTCGATACTTAGATAAAATGTTAAAATTGGAAACACTGTTAACTGGTATTTAGAACTATTGCATAAAGAGCGCGAAATGGTTTCATTTGCTATCGTTTTGATATATTTCAGCCAAAATACAGGCGTAACTATTATTTTTTTTGCAAACATTGTAAGCGAGTGACGCCTTTCTTTAATTAAACAAACGGTGAAGGGCAACCGGTTATCAAATGACAGAAAAAGGTAACAAACATTTTTCCGTGAGGACGGATGTAAGCATAAAAGTGTAAAATTAAACTACGTGATGGGTGTTTCCGCGACGTAAAATACATACAGCCTCGACGTTTAAGATTTCAAATGAACAGAAAAAAGCCTGCTAAGAAATGAATGACTGTCATCTTGCAGACGTTACAGGTAAACTTGCACGAAACGTTGTTTACAACTTCTCCAGCCTACAGTAGATGGACGCCTTTTTGGCGTCGAAACGACTTTAAACCGCCGTTGCCTACAGTTCTTTCTTACTATAGTAACAGATTTCTGTGAGAACTAATGCTGATGGACAGAACAATCAGATTCCAGAATAATTTTTCATCTGGAATTAACAAATTGATGGAGTACTTGGTAAATAAGAGAGCCAGAGGCTACTGTTAATCAACTGTTTAATCCGCGGTGTCTGTGAAGGCGTGTCAGTTTGGTAAAATCTTAAAATGTTTCATATCTTTTCTGAAGATACATTGATACCTTTTTTTCAGATTTTTGGTGAATATAAACATTTTTGGTGCCTGAAAAGAAATGAGAGTAAACCGATTCCTTTGAAGAAATAAAAACAAAACAAAAGGCGACGAAATCCACGATGATCTGGAATAAAACTCATAATTTGTATGTATAATCATATTTGTATATATTCCTACTAAAAGCGTAACAGTTCTAAGCGAGTGACGCCATTTTCTTACTAAACTGTCCTGGGCAACCGGTTATCAAATGACAGAAAAAGCTAACATACATTTTCTCGTAGAGGCGGAAATACGCGTCAAAGTGTAAAACGACAAGGTGAAATACGTGCAGTCTCGAATTTCCTGTTGTCAAATGACCATAAAAATGTCTATAGCCTACAAATAAATGAGTCACTTTACATTTTGTAGAAGTTAAAATTAGCACCTCACAGGCAGACTTGCACGAAACGTTGTTTACATCCCCTCTGCCTAGTTGAACAACTTTCTTTGCGCTAAAGCGACTTTAAACCGAGGTTGTCTCAACAGATCTCTGTATCAACTAATAGTTGTGCACAAACAGAACCATCAGCCGGATTACAAATTTCTCCGCCGTTGTGCTTTAGCGATTTGAAAGTGGTATATGCGCATTACCGTGACATGGACCTTTACAATAAGTGAACTTCGCTAGAGAAATTCAAACCGCTTTTTTGAGTGTGTATTCTCACACAGAGTGAGTCAATTCTTCTGTCATTTGAGTTTGTTCCTTTGACTTAAACATTTATTTAAATACCGAACCTTTCTCCAATTATTGGGCATCGTCCACACACTAGGCTGGAGAAATTTGAAAACGCAGCTTCATTCCTACGCTTAGGTCTACCGTCTACACTACTCCGTCACGAAAACGGAGCTTTTCGAAAACGAACTTCAAACCGGAGGAATTTGAAAATGCCGGCTTTGCGTGTTCCTGTGGACGGAAAATATTTTGAAAACGGAGCTTTTCTAAAAACAATAGAGACCTTAAGATACCCCAGTTCCGGGTACGGGTACGGGTCAGATCACCCGCACCCGTACTTGGTTACAAGGGAAACCAATCAAACTTAAGATACACCGGGTGACACCGGGTACGATCTGGGCAAAAATGTTGCGCAAAAGACTGGGTTCTAGTAAAGAAAATTTCTCCACATTTGTGCTTCAAAAAACCTTTTTCGTAATCCCAAACGCTTCAAATCAGAAAAAACAAGATTTTATATAAGAATCTGGATACCATTCTGGTCTAATAAGCAAAGATAAAGGCCATAAAAACTTACCCGTTTCTCCATTTTCACCCAGCGCTAGCATACGGGTAGACCACCGATTACCCCTGGAAAACGTGCAGCTTTCACGAGAAGGACACGATCACGTGGGTCATTTAGTGAATTCAAAATGGCGCTAGCCGTACCCGTGCGTGAAAATCGGGGTATCTTAAGGTGTCTTTGGCGTTACGCTGCCTTTGAACTGGCGGGGACCAGGTCAAAAACGTGTAATGAAAAAAAAAAAACAAATAAAACAATGGCAGCGATTCGTTTTATTCAATAGAATTGACATTAACGTGCGAGTTTGTACTAAAGAGGAATTAGTTTCTACTGAATTTCAAACAAGTCCAACTGATACTTGTTAAACGTTTTGTACAGGGTTAGAAGAATCGTTAGTTCCCGCATTGTGTTATATCCCGGGGTGGGTACTCCCACACAAATTTGGGGGGGCACCCCGCTTCCTAAAAGCCTTACCCTGTTTATGACCAAAATCTGCGATTTTTCCTAGCCTATATATGACCTTACCCAAAATTCTATACCCTATTTCTGACCTGGTTCTTAAAGCAATACCCTCTTTCAGACCTGCCTTATAATTAGTTTCCTAGACCAGACAAGACCAAAGTTAAATTGCCGTAAAGATAATTTGTGAAGGGCTTTTGTTGATGGTCTTATCGATAATGATGAAAAAGTAGCTTCTTTAAAAAAAAAACCCCTAGTTCAAGACTAGAGTGCAAAAACCATACACACCTATGTAGCCCATATGATATACGTACCCTTCCCGGGCGAGTACAAGCTGTGAAAAGGTACTTGTACTTTTGACCTTGACAAACACACGACAACTCAAGCATCACAGAAATGACAATAAAAACTGCAAGCCGAAACTTCAAAGCCATTGTTAATGCGATCTTTAAACAGCATGAAGGTCAGACTACCGCACGTGGGTTTTTTAGAACGTTCGTTCCATGCTCAGAAAAGGTGTACACATTCAAATAAATTCTCTACCTACGACAGATAAGACATGCCACCTGCACAATGTTCGCTCTGTATTATCACAATATCTTGTTTTTACCATAACCACTAACGGTGAATTGTACTGTTGCGCTAAGCACGTTTTCTTGAAGAATATATGGACTCATGCCAATTCTACAACCCTAATTATTTTTCTTTGATATTTATGTTTTTTCTAAGTGGAGGGTTCCGCGTTAGTTAATCTTCACTTTTTCTGGGCTCGACATTTTCCACATAATGTTTACTTAATTTTTTTAACAAATATGAGGCTTTAGGAGGGTGTGACAGTACAGAACAAATAGCTTTTCAAGCCTGAAAGCATTTAATAACGCATGACTCAGTGCGCTATAATTTTATTTTCATACCACAGTGTCAGTAGTGTCATAAAAGGCATCATGTCACGAATAGTGTAATCTTGTTAACAAAATTCCAAAGGGTTAACTAACTCCTTTCGCATTTGAAGTTAATGAAAAAGAAAAATTTTCACTTCAAGCAGATGTCAGGCATTTCATTTCCAACTACTATTAAAAAATTCATCGCTGAACGGGGCCAAGAACACGTTCTTTGGCGTATAAAAACGTCTGTGTAGGAGGCTAATTTCAAAACAAACAAAACGCTGTACAAAATATTGAGCTGTGAAATGTTCATAATCGTAACAACTGAAAGTTTGGGTCGCTGACTACTTTAAAATTGGAAATTGGAGCCTGAAGCTGTTGGTTGTTGTAAACTCTCTCGGCATAGCTTGGCGGCATAACGTTTCTCTCCTGTTAACTCGAAAAAAGGCTTGATATCATAGCGAACAACGAGTAGTTTGCTGCTTAGATCCTTTGCATGCTGCAGTCACTTCCATGTTTCAACTGACATTGTTTAATTCAAGTTTTTATGACTTTGTAGTTTTACATACAACTACAACACGCCGTAATAGATCATAAACGTTCTTAATGTCAAAAAATCTCATTGCCTTTTGCCATTCTTCTCCGCTGAAATGGTGAAAGAACGTTTTAATCCTCATAAAGGAGCGGGATTTTTCTCGTTTACAGGTGAGAACTTTTGAAACTTAATGCGACAACGGCCTGTCGATGCGTTTTCATTATAAGTTCGCATTGTTTTAATCTAGCTATAAGCAAGAGAAAAGTAATAATCATTCAATTTACCAACGATGAGGCATTGCTTCTGTAATTAAAAGTAATTTTTATTCATTCTTGAAATTTGTTATGTCTAATTGCTAAATGACGCTGGCTTATGAAATATTATTTAGAACAGAAACATATTTTACTAAAATCCAAGCACCGAAATTACCTGAGGGTATATACTTTATTCTCAGTTTAAATCATGCTCAGAGTTCAATTAGTCTTAAACAGATGCTTGCATAATAATACGTTTTGAGAAACAACATTGAAATTCTCGCGCGGCCAAAATTCCTATCGGAGTTGAACATTTATGTGATATTTCATATATCTACTTGAACATCTTCACAATCTACGGGTATATAACGAACTCAGTTCACCTGGTAGAGCACTGCACGGTATCACAGAGGTCATAGGTTCGAATCCTGTAAACTAGCCAGAAGGTTCTCTCAAGTCTATCCCGCAGTTCAAATACATGATGCGATATATATTCACAGGTTTAAGTATATTTAAGCTGGTCTATCATGACATCTTAAATGTTTTTTTTAGCTGAAAAGAAAATCCGGTTAGGAAAAGTAGTTGTTATTATGTTATATCGCCAGAATCACACTTATAGTCGAGAATATTCTTGGTATTTTTTAATCAAACCCAACCATGTGTCCATTATTAGTCGTTCCTCAGTTCAACTATTTGTTGATTTAGGCGAAAAATGCCCATAATTACCAAAGAATTGAAGGCGTAAGTGAATATTACGAACTCGCCACTGTTATATCGTTTCGAGGCATCACGTACACTGATGGAATATTTGAATAATGTTAATACACTTCAAAACAATTGATGATTTTTGGGATTCTTTCAACTAAACATTGCAACGGCATGGATTTTAGGAAACACAGTCTAATTCTCCCGTCGCGGCATTGATAACACAACTTTTCTTACAATGGAACTTTTTCTGAAGAAAAAATGAAATGTTGGCTTTACAAATGTTTCAGCAGGTGACTGAATAAATAAAAAAATGTTCTGGGCTTTCTGTTTACTCTCCATATTTTTGATAAGGTGTAAAATTACGATATATTATATTAGGAAATGCGGAGAAAACGTAACTGCAATACTACTTTAATATGTATCCTCATCGTTGTTATGAAAGTTCTCGATCTAATACAGTTCAACACCTTTGCAAAATGGAGCCAATATTTTTTTTAAAGACAACATGATACTTAATTTATTCATACATGATTCGTAAACGTAAAGACTAAATTGTTGACTAAAATAATAGCTTGGAACTCATTAACACCACAACACACTCTTCGCGGTAAACACTCCTAATCGAACAATACGAGAGGTGATTGAGAGATCTATCTACAACGTAAATGCGTCGGTGGAACTTACTTAAAACTGAAACAACAGTTACTATTAACAACAAACTCAATAATACTCCATTTTTAACCGTGTACAACAGATGAAAGTGAAAAAACTCGCCCTATTCAGCAAACACACCGAGTTTTTATATTATCATTATTTTCTTTAATTGATGAATTATTGATGAAGATCCATACGCGAAACATCCGCAAACCTTTATTAGGGAAATTGATAGCATATTTCATATTTCTCATCCTTAACTGAACTCCAGTTTTAGACTACATTGAGGAGCTCACAACAAGAATATACGGAGTTATACATGTTCTTCGATGGATCCAGTTAATTTATAATTCACTCGTTCTTACAATATTGACCAAGAATGCGTTAATGGTCGGGCAGCTGAATCCCGTTTTAAAGGTTAACCGAGCCGCCTAATTGTGTTTCAGTCTAACCCACACTACTCCCTCAAACACCTTCTTCCTTTGATAAGCTGTGAACTGTTTGTGTTTTGGCAATATTATTCAAGGATTATGATGTTTCCACTTCCAAAAAACGAAAATAATTTTAGTGGAGGTGATCGATATTGCAAAATACATGTTCCCTAATTTCAAATGAGAACAAATTACTGTGTTATATTTCAAATCATTGCCTGCTTTCTTTGCTATGGAATTATTTCAACCAGACGTTTACAAACAAATTTTGTGAAAAGATATTATTTTCGCATGAATTCCTGTCATTAAATAGATGCTTGGGTTTTGCATTTTACACTGCATCATAAGTGTAACTTAGCATTAGTTTTCCAAAATAAAATCACAGTATGTAAGCTCACTATTGTGAAAGAGATAACGTTTTACGCATCTTAAAGATAGAAAATCTATAACACATTCTTTTTTTGTAAAGGGAACTAGTCTCTGAGAATTTAAGTAACAAGGTACACAGCTTCCTGCTTTGTGAAGACAGCATATCGTAGGTGGGACACAACTTGACCAAACCAACCCTTCCCTTTCGCACTATGCAACAACTTTTTCTTTGAACGAAAAGACTATTGGGTAAGACATGAATTTAATGATATAGTTTTAACTTAGTTTTTAAATAATATGCAAGGTATCCGGTTTAATAGTAAGAAATCAGTCATTTTTATAAGTGTGAAGGACGTTTCGTGCTAAAATGCTCATAAAAGTGGTTAAAGAATGAAATTTTCTCTAAGCAATTGACAGTATCAATTGGTCTTGCGCTGAAGTGACTAAATTTGTGGTTTTCCTCAATATCTGTTTAGCCTTTGTTTACGCTAACAACTAATAGTTTCTTTTGTTTGGCAGATACTTATATACCGAGCACAGCCTACAACAGCTATTTTGTAAGCAAATTAGTACGTTTTTGCCTGAAGGCTGCAATGAATTCCTCTAAGGTTGTTTTGATTTACCTGATAGTTGTGGTTGGAGTCCACCTCTGTAGTTCCCAGTGTTTGGATGGGTGGGGCAGTGTTTTTGGCTGTCGTAAGGTTTGTAACAAAACTTCCTGATCTTTCCGCTTGAGAGGTTTACACTTAATCAGAGCCAAACCCTAATTTTCATAGACAGAGAAGAAAACAATTAGTAAGCAAGCTATCGCCTCAGCACGTCTTGGTAAAACATTTTGTCAGTTTTAAGACATGTTTCGCGTTTGCTTATATTGTCCACGATAACATGGATAGAGATGTGGGCAACAAAAATAATCGAGGCAATCTTTAGCACATAGCACTTTGAAATAGATGCAGTCCCATACCAGTAACAAAAATTCAGCTATAGATGTGAATCACAGTGTTTATTTCTGAAATCAATTGTCCTAATTTGGAATCAAATTGTGGTCATCAGCCCCTCACTGTGACAAATCTCGTAAAAAAAAGTTATTTGCCCACCCTTTAGATATTTTCTCCCGTTAAGTCTTGGGAGATTATAAAACAAAAATATGTTCAGCTCAATTTCTCCCTGTTGTAGAATTCAACCACTATGATAGAGTCTGTCCATTCAGACAAAATATATTGCTAGTCAGTTTAAATGAAGATGTATAGGTTTTCATACAAGAGAGTGTGGATAGGGGTGTTGGAGCAGTTATAAGTGAAACAATTTCTCAACTAACCTATCGTACTTTATCCCATTTCTCATTTATTGGTAACAAATCAACACTTGCACTTCATTGCATTACAAGTCACTTGCATTACAAAGATATCTACGCACAGCAGAAAATGTTTGACGAACTTTGAAGTGTTTTGAAAAGTAGTAAAACACTGCCTCGAACCTTTGATTCCGATCTTCTCAGTGTAAACTCAAATTAAAGAAAAATCAGAGAAAATCAATCATGATATCCAAACATCGACGTGATTGTCAAAACAATTAAATTTCCAATTTCCACGATAATCATCAGCTAAAGTACCCTTAACTATGGGATGCTATCTCCATATATCACAAGATTCTCCTCGCTCCATTCAAAGAAAAGTGTGTGGGAAGAGACATTTAGCAGTAACAAGCTTGAAAGTAGGATCTAAATTAAAACAAAGGAAGATGCTCTGACCCTTTTATTACTTATTTTTTTATGTTAGAATGGTGTGAAAAGAACAGAAAGTAGCAACTTTGCAAAAGAATATCGATATCGTGGCTTTTCAAATGAAGATCAACAACAGAAGGAAAGTGACGAAGTCTACTTTAAAGGAATACCCACGAATCATGGATACAAGGACATAAAAAAGGATTTGTTCGCATAACGTTTTTAAATGTAATAAAGTAAATGTTAAGTCACGAACATACAATTCTAAGAGCGTGTAACTACTGTAACAGAACTGCAAGAACTTGTATCCTGTTCCCGGCTCGTAAAACTACAAGATATGTGTTGGACCTTCTATGTTAATTAATTAATTGGCTTTCTTTTCAACAGCATCAATAAAGATATATGGATAATGAGTATGTTATGGCTATACCGATCTTTTAGCTTTTAACCTGATATCCAGCGAAATAAATCATCTGGATCTGTGCTATTGGCCGACTCGAATCACAGCTTGGCAGGACATTCAATGCTAGATTTCGTTGCCCCGTACATGATCGATAACACATCATCTCCTCTCAGGGTATTATTTAGTGTTAAAGCGGTCCCATAGTCATGCACCTTATCAGAAATGCCACGAGCTAGCACGATTACAAATCATCTCGGTCGTATGAAATTCGGCTCCACCTGGTCACGAATTTGTGTTCAAGGTAATTAAAATAAGACAAATTCTACCCACAAGCATCAATGGTGGTTACATTTAATGGCGAAATTTGCTTTCAGTGGTAATGATCTTTGTTTTAAAACGCTTAATTACAGCGTTTTATAAGGAAGTTGTATTTTTTTATTGTACACTAGAGATCAAAAGTAGATAAATCTTTCTATTCCTGAAACACAAAAATATATCTCTCTTTTGTGTACACTCATCTCCTCATTCACTCGCTAGACACGTTTCAGACAAAGTTGACAAACGTAATTGTCCACAACGCCGTTTCTTGGGAAAATAATCTACGTAAAGATAATCTAGTAACGCCGAAAAAATCACGAAAACAACATTCAACAATAGAATGAACTTGACACAAAATCATTAATTTTCCACTTAATGCTTAAAGAAAATTACTTATCAACAATTTTATACCACCCATGGCTATTAAGTCTTAAGAGGCCTTTTGAGCGGAAGGATGGTCAGAACGTAATAGTAGACATAGATGTTGTGTAAATGGCATCTCTCTCATCTTTGAGGAATACAAGACTCAGGGAGCAGGTGGCATTGAAGCACGCGTTATTCTTATGGAGCGATCCCTAATGATGTGAAAGTAATCAGATAGATTTGATAGTTATCTTGGATTGCATGCCAATACTGAAATCTGTTATGAGATAGTCGTGTTTCCTGCCTATCAATAATTCAATAATCCATGAGTATTAAAAGCGCAATGACGCCTCTGTGTTTCACTTTTGTGCTGGTAGAATGTTGAGGATGAATGCCCTAACATCTCTAGTGATTCTCTCCCTGATTCTGACTGTAGCTGCTGAACGGAGCAAGAGAGGATGCGGATGGCAAACGCCCTTTGGCCGGTGTAAACCGGTGCGTATGAAAATCAATTTATTTACGGTGTTTTAATTGCTTCTTACTAATCTTTCCTTCCAACCAAAAGTGCACTACACGTTTGGTTAATTTTTTGTTGTTGACTTCGTTTAAGGGGATATATGTTTGCTTTCTCCACTTCTTTTTTTAGTTTTAAGCCAGCTTTGCTTTTACCGGCATGGTAATAAGTGGCGACTTAAAGTTTGCGTTGTACCTGCACGACGAGCGAAGAATCGAATGAGCAAAAAGGGGCATTTAACTTTGGAATCAGCAAAAAGGCACAGAGAAACGAATTTGAATGATAAATCTCTTGCTGTTGTCTATGAATAGATTACTTTATATCATTGTTTACAATGTACAGTTGAAATTCTTTAAGAAATGCTGTCAAACGTGGTCATTCGGCCAATAACATCAAAGATGTCCTATGTAATTCGCGCTACGAGAACAACGAGCCGTAGCGTGGGTCCAGTTAATGAGGATATTACTTGTTAAATAGCAGTTTTTCCCAGAACTGAATACAGGAAAAGTCAGTCTAAGGCAATCCTATAAACCACCACGTTTGCAGCCGGCATACACTTTTTCCATCGTCACAATCCAGCAGATCGCAGGAATATGAGAACACTGGGCCACGTCGTCAAGATTCGAAAATCGTTTCTCTTTTTATCTTGTATTTCTTGTGAGAACAGGTAACTTTTCTGCAAAACAAAAGTAGTAAATATTTTACACATTTATCAACTTTTTAAGAAATAAGAAAGTTCTAAGAAATGATTTAAAAGAATTTGTAGAATCGGCAAATTTAATTTCACATTGAAAGGCAAAACAAATGGCTCAAATCACTGTTTCAACTCTGTCTCCGGAATATTGTTGCGTGTACAAACTGCAAAACTAACTTCTACTAGCAAATTGTATTCAAACAAAGCTCACATATCGTAAGGTAAATTGTTCCATATAAAACACATGGCTCAAATATCTGATCTCGCTTATGTACCCGAAATGTACCTACATGCACAATACAACACTTCACTAGGAAATTGTATTCACATCTACTAGGGATACTCTCGGTCAAGCTTGTAAATTTTGCTTGAGCAAAGTGTACAACCGATCGTTGAAAATTATACTTAATGTGACAAATACATTCTTCATTACCTCATCCGGGTTTTCACATTCGGGAAATCAAATACCGCCAAGATATGGCACAAAATGTATGTAATGATGGCAATGCAATGATGTAGCAGCAAGTTTAAGAGTTTTTGAAATAGTCTTAAAAAATTGTAAGTTGTTAATTGATACTTTCAATACTTTTAGAACGACGCCGATATTTCGCGGGTAGACAAGGAGGAAGGGCGAGGAATTCCTGAAACATTTCAGGAAGAAGACCAAGGAGACATTCCAGACGACAGCAAAAATGCATGGAATACGATGGATTACGAGATGAAGAACAGAAAGAGGGAATCTGGATACAAAAGTTTCAAGGATTACTTAGAGGACTTGGATCAGTAAACAAGGATTAAAAGCCAAGACACGATACATTGCAGATTTTAATTTAAAAATAGCACTTCTTGTAAAACGTAAGCAACATAATGGTGCATTTTTTTTTTGTTTCTTTGTTTGTTTGAATTGTTGCGCCGGTTTTTTTTTAATTGTCATAAATTAAAGCGCAATAAAAGCTGTTGAACTAAGTTCTTGCACGGTAATCGAACTTGTTCCTGTGACTTTCTCAGATCATTAATAATGAATCAAGTTGACGCGGGGGAATATCATTAAAAAGAGATTAGTGTCATTTACATGAAGACTCCCTTGCAAGCTGGTTCCAGACCAATACCAAGAATACAATAAGTCAAGTTGTTCTCTCATTTTGATTGGCTCTTACTTATGATCTATTAGAGGACAGACCCATAGTTACGTTAAGAAACGGTTCTTCGGACAACCAATTAGACCGACTCACTTTCCCACCGTCAAAAAGAAGTTAACCAAAAATTTTCTTGGTTCAACCCAACTTCTATAACAAGTTTTCAAATGTTGTTGTTTATAGTGGTGTATGCGCTTAGCTATACGTAGCTAGTTTACAGGCATGCCACTTAAGGTGGCTCGTACCAGTTTTCAGGTTTTTGATGGCTCGTAACTTTGTAAGAATAGAACAAAAATGCAGACCAGGGCCACTACAATATTTTTGTAAATTTGGATTATATAATTTATACTTTACCTAAAACAGCTATTATTTTGTCGTCAGCAGTTACCATGGCAACATTCCAAAAGGATTTTCCAGACCTGATTTTTTGCTTATGTCACTAACAACTAAAAAATTAACCCGGTGACCCCAAGTTTTTTTTAAATCATAGCTTTTGGCATCTGAAAAGGGAAATGCACAACAATTTAAAAAAAAAATTACGGAGCCGATTTCTTGTAAACTTGGAAAAACGACAATTTGCACAGAGTGCAAATTTCCTTCCGTAGTATTTTTTCATTTTTTTTTTCTGACGTTTGCTCTCAATGATAACATTATATTAAAACAATAAAAAGAAGAGGTCACCGGGCTTGTTTTCAAGCAAAAGCCTTCGCAAGTGCCGTTATTCCCACGCACGTAGACACGCATTCAAAAATCCAGACTTTATAAGAGCAGCAGTTGCTCATGAGCTGTTTTGACTACCGCTGACTGTTTCGTGTGCCCGCGCGGGCGAGCGGGCTCCGAACAGGCGTTTTGTTTTGTTTGCTGTCGTTTGATGCTAAAACATCCTTTACAGTTGTAGTTGTCGTTAAAGACAACCTCCTGGGCTTACTCTGTAGGATTTTTACACAAATTCTGGGTAGATTTGCTATGTTTTTCGAGTTCTTAATACGTCTTCGGTGGCTGCACGATCGATCGAGTTTCCTTTGAAATTTGGGAAACATTGGATTCCCGAAACCATTTTTCTTAAATACACAGAATTGACTTGAGTTGTTCCAGCAGGTTAAGCCTCCTTTATATGCGAATTTCGTCTCCAACAGTACAAAAGTGACCTTGGGCAAAAAAAGGCGCGCGCCGCCATATTTGTTTTGGTCTCTCGCGCAGTCTCGCGCCTCTATCGTTCGTGTTTCTCACGCGTGACGCACGATGGTGATCTACTCCTCGGGCGAGAAAACTGGTACGAGCCACCTTAAAGCGTGCTACCAATCAGTAGCATTCAGCTTTTAAAGTTAAAACACTCTGGTATTAAGTAAAATCTGAGGGCCGTTGTAATTTTTCCCGTAACATATCTACATGTTATTTTAGACCAACGAGATGCGTATGTCTGTCAGTCATACCTTCCTAATCTTCTCAGTACTAAGCAAGTATTTCGATTCCCGGACCCGGCGTCATATGTGGGTTGAGTTTGTTGTTGTTGTTGGTTCTCGTCCTTGCTCCGAGGGTTTTTCTCCGGGCTCTCCGGTTTTCCTCCCTCCACAAAAACCGACACTTCTAAATTTTAATTCGATTTAGGAACAGTGGATGAAGAGCCACTTTCTGCAAATTTCACTGCAAATTCCCATTATCATCATCATCATCGTCGTCGTCGTCGTCGTCGTCGTCGTCATGATCGTCATCATCGTCATCATCGTCATCATCATCATCATCATCATCATCAATTGATGAATTTTTTTTTTTTCCATCACGATAGATAGATTTGGTATCTGCTCTGGTTTGAAGTTGAATACTGAGAAAACTGAAGTTCTGAGGCTTGGGGAATACCATGATAACCCCCCACACGTCAACATTGAGAAAATCGACAAACCTATGAAAATTCTAGGCGTCTTTTTCACTTATGATTGGCGCAAAAGACAGGAACTAAATTTCGAAGAAATATTGAAATCGCTATCGAAATCTATGAAAAGATGGGAATGGAGAAACCTCACTTTATATGGGAAAATTCAAGTCGTGAAGACATTTGTCATACCCAAGTTTATGTTTCGTGCCTCTCTCATTTCCCTTACAAAAAATATAATTAAGTTTGTCGACTATACTATCTATAGCTTCATTTGGAAAGGTAGGGATAAAATTAAGCGCCTTGCTCTCATAAGTGACTATAAAAACGGCGGTTTGAGAATGCCTCATAATCAGACAATGATCGACACTCAACGTATTATGTGTCTTAAGAAATATAGTGAAGATTATATTAGTCCTTGGAAGCAAATACTCTCCTTTTTTCTAAAAGATTATGGTGGTAAGTTTCTTTTGCATTGCAACTTCTGCGTTGCCGACTTGCCAAGCTGTCTTCCAAATTTCTATAGAGAATGTTTCGAAGTCTGGTGCAATCTTTCTGTAGAACCCATCTCATCCCGTGAACAAGCCTTAAACCAATTATTATGGAATAACCAATTCCTCCGCATCGGTGGTAAGCCTATTTTCAACAAGACGCTTTTTTCAAAAGGTCTCATAGCTCTTGCTAATATCTTAACAAATACTGGTAGCCTCAAACCTTGGCCCTTTTTCAAGGCGAAAGGGCTAAATGCTAATGATTATTTGCTATTGTTTGGTCTTTTCAACTCCTTCCCTCCCGCATGGAAAAGGCTCATCAGCTCCAACGACAAAATATCTCCTGACACTGTAGCTAACACTTCAGCTGGCTCTCACAACACCAATTTCAGTTACACTCTTCATTTAAAAGATGGTAGTCTTCCACTTGATTCAATCACCTCCTCTAAATTGTATTGGAAACTTATAGAAATTATTCAGGTCTATCCTTCAGCACGGCATAAATTTAGCACCTTGTTTCAGAATAGTGATGATCTTAATTGGGAAGTGATCTATCAAATTCCTCATGTTTCACGCTTGACACTAAAACAAGAGTTTTTCAGTATAAATTACTAAACAGAATAATTTATACTAACAAATCCTTATACAAAATGAAAATAATCGATTCACCCCTCTGCACTTTTTGCAAAATGTCAGATGAATCTCTCGAGCACCTTTTTTGTAGATGTGATCTCATAGTAGCATACTGGATGTCGGTTGTTCTTTGGCTTAAATCCTTGCACATCGCTATTGATTTTCTAAATGACTGCGACATAATTTTTGGATTAACGGAAAAAAGGCCTCATTGGTTGCTTTTAAATCACATTATTATTGCTGGGACTTAAAACCCACGAAGGAAAGTAGAAGCCTCTCATTAATTAAAGACACATTTCTGCATATCTTTTATTATTAAAAACTGGATCATTGGATAATTCAATTCGAGAGTTTTCATTGGCTTAGCCATCATGGTATATGAGCCATTATACCATGATCTACAAAGATGGCGAGCGTATGCGTGAGTTTTTGGGCCTTTTGGTTTTTGTTGTAGCCTAGTTTTCTATTTTTGGGAGGCGTTTTTAATAAAACAATTATTCCACTCGCGCTTGTTGGATATGAGATGATTATAGCCAACTCGGCGCTACGCGCCTCGTTGGCTATCTATCATCTCATATCCAACGCGCGCTCATGGAATAATTGTTAATTATATATGCTTATTGTATAGACACTTCTGTATTTTGTTAACCGTATTTATATCATATTTATTTATTTATTTTCCTTTCGGGTGTTAACGTATATATATGTAGTGTATTAGTGTATAGTAGTACAGTATACAATGTGGATGTAAAGTAGTATCGTGAAGTGTAATAAATAAACGTATTAAATATAAAAAAAAAATGATGAATTATTGATGAAGACCCATACGCGAAACATCCGCAAACCTTTATTAGGAAAATTGATAGCACGACTTTCTTTTTAAAACAGATTTCATATTTCTCATCTTTAACTGAACTCCAGTTTTAGACTACATTGAGGAGCTCACAACAAGAATATATATCTTATTAGACGTTTTGGTGTGTAGTATCGCTGTATATTTTTACGGGTTGTGCAGTATTTTGACGAGCCCGTAGGGCGAGTCAAAATACAAACAACGAGTAAAAATATACAGCGATACTACACACCAAAACGTCTAATAAGAGACTTATTATCCAACGATTTCTTTGCCCAAAATTCTGACTTGCCAAGGTTTTGAACTTCACGCGGCCGGGAGGAATGAGGCGAGTACAAATATCTGTTATTTGTACTCGTTTCGCGCGATATTTGTACTCTAGGAAGCAGAGTTGGATAATAAACGGAGTTATACATGTTCTTCGATGGATCCATTTAATTTATAATTCACTCGGCCTTGCAATATTGACCAAGAATGCGTTAATAGTCGGGCAGCTGAATCACGTTTTAAAGGTTAACCGAGCCGCCTAATTGCGTCAGTCTAACCCACACTACTCCTTCAAACACTTTCTTCCTTTCATTAGCTGTGAACTGTTTGTTTTTTGGCAATATTATTCAAGGATTATGATGTTTCCACTTCCAAAAAACGAAAATAATTTTAGTGGAGGTGATCGATATTGCAAAATACATGTTCCCTAATTTCAAATGAGAACAAATTACTGTGTTATATTTCAAATCATTGCCTGCTTTCTTTGCTATGGAATTGTTTCAACCACTCGTTTACAAACACATTTTGCGAAAAGATATTATATTCGCGTGAATTCCTGTCATTAAATAGGTGCTCGAATAGTTTATCATTCTACACTGCATCATAAGTGTAACTTAGCATTAGTTTCCACCAAATAAAACTATGGTATGTAAGCTCACTATGGTGGAAGATATCACGTTTTACGCATCTTAAAGATAGAAAATTTATGACACATTCTTTTTTAGGAAAGGGAACTAGTCTCTGAGAATTTAAGTAACAAGGCACACAGCTTCGTCCTTTGTGAAGACAGCATATCGTAGGTGGGATCGACAAAACAACCCTTCCCTTTCGCACTATACAACAACTTTTTTTGAAAGAAAAGATTATTGGGTAAGACATGATTTTAACATAGTTTTTACGTAATATGCAAGGTATCCGGTTAGATAGTAAGATATCAGTCATTTTTATAAGTGTGAAGGACGTTTCGTGCTAAAATGCTCATAAAAGTGGTTAAAGAATGAAATTTTCTCTAAGCAATTGACAGTATCAATTGGTCTAGCGCTGAAGTGAATTAAATTTGTGGTTTTCCTCAACATCTGTTTAGCCTTTGTTTACGCTAACAAATGATAGTTTCTTTTGTTTGGCAGATACTTATATACCGAGCAAAGCCTACAACAACTATCTTGTAAACAAATTAGTACGTTTTTGCCTGAAGGCTGCAATGAATTCCTCTAAGGTTGTTTTGATTTACCTGATAGTTGTGGTTGGAGTCCATCTCTGTAGTGGCCAGTGTCTGGAAGGGTGGGGCAGTGTTTTTGGCTGTCGTAAGGTTTGTAACTAAACTTCCTGATCTTTCCGCTTTAAGGCGGGGGAAGATGTTTACATTTAGATAATAAGAGGTTTACACTTAATCAGAGTTTTGGCTTCCATAAATAAATAGTATTTTGGGGCTGGTGCACAAAGTAACAAAGCTCAAATAAACGATAAATTCCCCCCAGAATTTCTTTTCTTCTCTCACGGCTACTTGCCAAACCCTAACTTTCATAGACAGATAAGCCAAAATTTAGTAAGCAAGCTATCGCCTCAGCACGTCTTGGTGAAACATTTTGCCAGTTTTAAGACCAGTTTCGCGTTTGCTTATATTGTCCACGATAACATGGATAGAGATATGGGCAACAAAATAATCGAGGCAATCTTTATTTAGCACCTAGCACTTTGAAATAGATGCAGTCCCATACCAGGAACAAAAATTCAGCTATAGATGTGAATCAAAAGTGTTTATTTCTGAAATCAATTGTCCTAATTTCGAATCAAATTGTGGTCATCAACCCCTCACTGTGACAAATCTGGTAAAAAAAAGAGTTATTTACCCACCCTTTAGATATTTTCTCCCGTTTAGTCTTGGGAGATTATAAAAAAATCTGTTCAGCTCAATTTCTCCCTGTTGTAGAATTTTACCACTATGATGGAGTCTGTCCATTCAGACAAAATATATTGCTAGTCAGTTTAAATGAAGATGTATAGGTTTTCATACAAGAGAGTGTGGATGGGGCTGCATGTTGGAGCAGTACAGCTATAATTGAAACGATTTCTCAACTAACCTATAGTACTTTATCCCATTTCTCTTTTATTGGTAGCAAATCAATACTTGCACTTCATTGCATTACGAGTCACTTGCATTACAAAGATATCTATGCACAGCAGAAATTTTTTGACCAACTTTGAAGTGTTTTGAAAAGTAATAAAACACTGCCTCGAACCTTTGATTCATCTTCTCAGTGTAAACTCAATTTTAAGAAAAATTAAAGAAAATCAAACATGAGATCCAAACATCGACGCGATTGTCAATCCAATTAAATTTCCAATTTCCACGATAATCATCAGCTAAAGTACCTTTAACTATGGGATGTTATCTCCATATATCACAAGATTCTCCTCGCTCCAGTCAAAGAAAAGTGTGTGGGAAGAGACATTTAGCAGTAACAAGCTTGAAAGTAGGATCTAAATTAAAACAAAGGAAGATGCTCTGACCCTTTTTTATTATTTATTTTTTCATGTTAGAATGGTGTGAAAAGAACAGGAAGTAGCAACTTTGCAAAAGAATTTCCTGGCTTTTCAAATGAAGATCAACAACAGAAGGAAAGTGACGAAGTATACTTTAAAGGAATACCCACGAATCATGGATACTAGGACATAAAAAAGGATTTGTTCGCATAACGTTTTTAAATGTAATAAAGTAAATGTTAAGTCACGGACATACAATTCTAAGAACGTGTAACTACCGTAACAGAACTGCAAGAACTTCTATGTTAATTAATTAATTGGGTTTCTTTTCAACAGCATCAATAAAGGTATATGGATAATGAGTATGTTATGGCTATACCGATCTCTTAGCTTTAAACCTGATATCCAGCGAAATAAATCATCTGGATCTGTGCTATTGGCCAACACGAATCACAGCTTGGCAGGACATTCAATGCTAGATTTCGTTGCCCCGTACATGATCGATAACACATCATCTCCTCTCAGGGTATTATTTAGTGTTAAAGCGGTCCCATAGTCATGCACCTTATCAGAAATGCCACGAGCTAGCATGATTACAAATCATGATCTCGGTCGTATGAAATTCGGCTCCACCTGGTCACGAATTTGTGTTCAAGGTAATTAAAATAAGACAAATTCTACCCACAAGCATCAATGGTGGTTACATTTAATGGCGAAATTTGCTTTCAGTGGTAATGATCTTTGTTTTAAAACGCTTAATTACAGCGTTTTATAAGGAAGTTGTATTTTTTTATTGTACACTAGAGATCAAAAGTAGATAAATCTTTCTATTCCTGAAACACAAAAATATATCTCTCTTTTGTGTACACTAATCTCCTCATTCACTCGCTAGACACGTTTCAGACAAAGTTGACAAACGTAATTGTCCACAATGCCGTTTTGGGGGAAAATAATTTACGTAAAGATAATCTAGTAACGCCGAGAAAATCACGAAAACAACATTCAACAATAGAATGAACTTGACACAAAATCATTAATTTTCCACTTAATGCTTAAAGAAAATTACTTATCTACAATTTATACCACCCATGGCTATTAAGTCTTAAGAGGCCTTTTGAGCGGAAGGATGGTCAGAACGTAATAGTAGAACGTGATAGATGTTGTGTAAATGGCATCTCTCTCATCTTTGAGGAATACAAGACTCTGGGAGCAGGTGGCATTGAAGCACCCGTTATACTTATGGAGCGATCCCTAATGATGTGAAAGTAATCAGATAGATTTGATAGTTATCTTGGATTGCATGCCAATACTGAAATCTGTTATGAGATAGTCGTGTTTCCTGCCTATCAATAATTCAATAATCCATGCAGTATTAAAAGCGCAATGACGCCTCTGTGTTTCACTTTTGTGCTGGTAGAATGTTGAGGATGAATGCCCTAACATCTCTAGTGATTCTCTCCCTGGTTCTGACTGTAGCTGCTGAACGGAGCAAGAGAGGGTGCGGATGGCATACGGGGATTGACCTGTGTAAACCGGTGCGTATGAAAATCAATTTATTTACGGTTTTTTAATTGCTTCTTACTAATCTTTCCTTCCAACCAAAAGTGCACTAGACGTTTGGTTAATTTTTGGTTGTTGACTTCGTGTAAGGTGATATATGTTTGATTTTTCCACTTCTGGCGTTTTTTCTATAGTTATAAGCCAGCTTTGCTTTTACCGGCATGGTAATAAGTGATGACGTAAAGTTTTGCGTTGTACCTGCACGACGAGCGAAGAATCGAATGAGCAAAAAGGGGCATTTAACTTTGGAATCAGCCAAACGGCACAGAGAAACGAATTTGAATGATAAATCTCTTGCTGTTGTCTATGAATAGATTACTTTATATCATTGTTTACAATGTACAGTTGAAATTCTTTAAGAAATGCTGTCAAACGTGGTCATTCGGCCAATAACATCAAAGATGTCCTATGAAGGTCGCGCTACGAGAACAACGAGTCGTAGCGTGGGTCCAGTTAATGAGGATATTACTTGTTAAATAGCAGTTTTTCCCAGAACTGAATACAGGAAAAGTCAGTCTAAGGCAATCCTATAAACCACCACGTTTGCAGCCGGCATACGCTTTTTACATCGTCACGATCCAGCAGATCGCAGTAATATGAGAACACTGTTCCACGTCGTCAAGATTCGAAAATCGTTTCTCTTTTTATCTTGTATTTCTTGTGAGAACAGGTAACTTTCCGGCTGCAAAACAAAAGTAGTAAATATTTTACACGTTTATCAACTTGTTAAGAAATAGAAAAGTTCTAAGAAATGATTTAAAAGAATTTGTAGAATCGGCAGATTTAATTTCACATTGAAGGGCAAAACAAATGGCTCAAATCACTGTTTCAACTCTGTCCCTGGAATATTGCTGCGTGTACAATACAACAAACTGCAAAACTAACTTCTACTAGCAAATTGTATTCAAACCAAGCTCACATATTGTAAGGTAAATTGTTCCATATAAAACACATGGCTCAAATGTCTGTTCTCGCTCCTGTACCCGACATGTAGCTACACCAGTGCACAACACAACACTTCACTAGGAAATTGTATTCTTATCTACTAGAGATACTCTCGGTCAAAGCTTGTAAATTTTGCTTGAGCAAAGTGTACAACCGATCCTTGAACATTATACTTAATGTGACAAATACATTTTTCTTTACCTCTCCGGGTTTTCACTTTCGGGAAATCAAATACCACCCAGATATGGCACAAAATGTCTGTAATGATGGCAATGCGATGATGTAGCAGCGAGTTTAAGAGTTTTTGAAATAGTCTTAAAAAATCGTAAGTTGTTAATTGATAGCCCGACGCCGATATTTTGCAGGTAGCCAAGCCGAAGGAAGGGCGAGGAATTCCTGAAACATTTCAGGAAGAAAACGAAGGAGACATTCCAGACGACAGCAAAAATGCATGGAATACGATGGATTACGAAATGAAGAACAGAAAGAGGGCATCTGGATACAAAAGTTTCAAGGATTACTTAGAGGACTTGGATCAGTAAACAAGGATTAAAAGCCAAGACACGATACTTTGCAGATTTTAATTTAAAAATAGTACTTCTTGTAAAACGTAAGCACACATAATGGTGTATTCCTTTTGTTTGTTTCTTTGTTTGAATTGTTTTGCCGGTTTTTTTTTCAAATTTTCATAAATTAAAGCCCAATAAAAGCTGTTGAACCAAGTTCTTGCACGGTAATCGAACTTGTTCCTTGAGCTTCTTGAGCTCATTAATAATAAATCAAGTTGACGCGGGGGAATATCATTAAAAAGAGATTAGTGTCATTTACATGAAGACTCCCTTGCAAGCTGGTTCCAGACCAATACAAGTCAAGTTGTTCTCTCATTTTGATTGGCTCTTACTTATTATGATCTATTAGAGGACAGACCCAAAGTTACATTAGAAACGGCTCTTCGGACGCTCAGCCAATTAGACCGACTAACTTTCCCACCATCAAAAAGAAGTTAACCAAAAATGTTCTTGGCTCAATACAACTTCTAAAACAAGTTTTCAAATGTTGTTGTTTATAGCGGTCATAGCTATACGTAGCTAGTTTACAGGCATGCCACTTAAAGCGTGCTACCAATCAGTAGCATACAGCTTTTAAAGTTAAAACACTCTGGTATTAAGTAAAATCTGAGGGCCGTTGTAATTTTTCCCGTAACATATGTACATGTTTTTTTAGACCAACCAGATGCGTATTTCTGTCAGTCATACCTTCCTAATCTTCTCATAATTATGAAAGGCGCATTTCGAATTAAGTTTGAGGAGCAGGGGTGGCGCAGTGGTGAGAGCGCTCGCCTCCCACCAATGTGTCCCGGGTTCGATTCCTGGCCCCGGCGTCATATGTGGGTTGAGTTTGTTGTTGTTCTCCCCCTTGCTCCGAGGGTTTTTCTCCGGGCTCTCCGGTTTTCCTCCCTCCACAAAAACCAACACTTCTAAATTCAGATTCGATTTGGGAACAGTGGATGAAGAGCCACTTTGTGGAAATGTCACTGCAAATTCCCCAAAGACTTCACTCTCGCTGTAGCTGGTCTACAAATGTATTCAATAATGTTAGACTAAGATTTTTTATTTAGCTTTTTCTTTAGTAATTTTTAATAATTGAGTTTTTATTTATATCAATATACATGTTTATGGAAAACGAGAATGATAATGATAGTTGCTCAAATGTTCTTTTAGCCTTTTTTAACTTTTAAGTGATTTATTGTGAAGTTTTAATAAAGGTTTTGTTATTATTATTATTATTATTATTATTATTATTATTATTATTAAGTTGATAAATGCAGTTTCAAGAAACTGCACAAAGTTACTCAATTCAAGGAACATGATCTTCGTAAGATCGCCTTAACAGAGAGAAACTATCTTAACTCTACGTTCTAGAAGAGAAGGAATTTTGGATTTAATAATCCCCCATTGTTAATGTAAGTCAGAAAAAGTTACCCTACGTTAATGAGAATTTTGTTGATACGACGATACTGCCCACTGCTATTAATTATCGTATTAAAGGCCTTTACATGGAAAACTAAGAGGAAAGAGAAGCTTCCAAAACCAGGTGACATTTATAAACGGCCTTTACGTACATGCGGAAGGATCGGCAACAAAAGCAATCAGAAAGGTGCCTTACTGCACAAACGTTTTGCTTTTTTTTTCAAAATACACAAAAGATCACTACAGTGAAACACAAATTGCGAAAAAATTCAATGCACTCTTGAGATTAAAGGAATACTGTAACAGTATGAAAACGAAAAAGACAGTGATAATTCGTACAAAGCAGAGCGAGAGTGATTATCAGATAATCAAGTGGTGTAGATGCTGTCGTTGCCTCAATCTACAGTGAATCAAGACTATGATTTTATTGAAGTAGTAAAAGTAATGAAACCCTGATTGGCGTGTGGCAATTTTTTAGGTTATTTGTTTTACTTTTCTATGGATAATAACTCAGGTATTACACTATATCAAAGCACGCAAACTTGATAATTACTGCAAACATATTATAATACGGCTTGTTATAGCACGCAAGGATTAGGGTAGAATACATTTCCTGTACGAATAACCAATCTATAACAGCCTCAAATTCTGGATCTAAAAAATTACAAAGAAACCTCCAATTCCCAAAATCGAACTTCCAGGACTGAAAATGTAGACCACACGGTACTTGATAGTGTGCATTCATGAATCTGTTTTCAGATAAGTGGCAACATTCAGTAGATTAGTGCCCATACCCATTAATTAATAATGATGTTTATGGTTAATTGGAGTTATAGATATGTTTATATATAGGTATCATAACGCTTCTTTATTTTATAAGGCACTGGCAAACTGTGTTTAAAGATGAACACCCTGAAATCTCTGGTGATTCTTTCGCTAATTCTGGGTGTAGCCACTGGAAGAAGGGGAAAAACAAGCCTGAGCAATTGGTGCTACGCTTTCGGATGTCATCCAGAAACGGCCTTAAAGGTTTGTGCAAAAAACGTTTTAGTTGTGGAAAGTGGAATCTAAATCATGTCAATTTGTCTTTAGTCACTTGTACATGTGCCAAAGCGAATAGCTCATAGATACCTTTGTTTCTGGGACGTTTCTTCGCAACGCGAGCTCATGAGCGACGAATTGGTGCAGAAACAGCAGGAAACAGTTGGCTTTACTGCCCGGCAAGTAAATATTGCATCGATATGAACCAGTAACTGATATGAGTTCCGAACACTTTCTGAACAAGCACTATCATGATCAAAGATTTCTAATATATTATTTATTTCACACTTTGCATTGTGATCATTGATATCGATCAAAATAATTTCCAATTCTATAAAAAGTGAGGAATGATTGAAGCGCCGTCGAAATATATCATCATGAAGACTAAAAAAAATAGTTCTGCTTTCGAAGTTAGAAATTTAGTGAAACATGGCCACTGGCCTATTCCAGCAATTTTCGCAAAACAGAACTTAAAACGAAACTCAAGCGAAGTACATCAAGGCTTTTTTTATAAATGAGTTTTTTAAAATCACTGTTTTTACCTCCATCTCATTTGGTATATTGATATGAAGATATCAAGCCAAGTAACTCTGTTAAGCCAACTGTCAAATGTCTCACTTAAAAATTCAAAATTTAAATCTTAGCTACTGATATTCCTGCTCACTCGGAGTACCAGAGGTTGTTTCTTCGCGAAAGCGTCGCATCGACTGTAGGCCGAGAATAAAAGATAGTCAAGGAAAAGTGTTAAATTTCGTTTGTTATGTTTTGATATACTAGTAGGGGATTAATCAAAGCAGTTCCTGTTGTGACAACTTCAAAATCATTTACTGCTTCAAATTCGTTATCTGAACTTTAATAATATGACGCGGTAACACACAGAGCTAATGTCACTGTTGCTGGAGCGTTTGTGTCTTACGATAGAAATTGTCGACAATTACTTTAGGTTCTTCAATGTTTACAAGAACACACTTTGTTTATTTGCGATTATATTTTACAGAACAGAGGTGGCTCGTTCAACAAAGACTGGCGGGAAATTCCTCAGACATTTCGGGCCCCAAAGGACATCGTCACTACGCGGGATAAAATGGATTCTGTGACGGACAACGGAAAGAGTTCTTCAAACTACAGATACGAAGATTTGAGGGATTACTTGTCTTCATGAACAAGGAAAAAGAGTAGAAGCTAATACTTTAAAAATACGATTTAAACTGAAATTGGTCAGCCTTGAAATTTGTAGTGACTAAGAGTAATTCAACTCTAGCGATATAAAGATTTTTTTATTCAATGTAGAACAACAGTGAAGTGCAAAAATTGTGCCGAAGCTTAAATAATAAACACACACTCAAAGAAACCGTTTTATCTGAAATAAGTTCCCTGTGCCATCTCTAGTTCTAAGTCATTTTCACAGCTGAAATTTCACCTCGTCATGATCGCCACCAAGAATGAACAAAACCCTTCCTGTCTTTTATAAACACCTGCTTTGCTCTAACCTTGTAGCTTTTCCACAGAGAGTGGTGGTAGACAGCTGACAAAATCTTTCCATTAGTTTTCACCATTATTGCTCCGCGGTTTCTCTAAGTACTCTAAGCTGAAAGCCGTACATCTAGCGGATAATGGTTCATCGCCTCCAGATACCGCTGTATCCATCTTGATACTAATGTACAAAGCCCGTTCATGTGCAGTAATTAAGATAAATGTATGCGATATAAAGCATGCATTTGGCTAATTTATACTCTGTGGGTGGGCTCATGAGAACTGCATGTGATCCGTCTCCTAGACGCAATATTTTTTAAGCCGATTCAGCTCCCGATCTAAGCTCTAGGTGGTAGAATCCATGCAGAGAAATGAAGTTTATACGATACCTGAAGTTTTTTTTCTGTCGAATACGTTGATCAGTCGGGTGTATCTTATTTGCACGCCACTTATGTGAGCACCCAATTACCGTTAAGTAATCCATGCCATTAAAAAAGTGCGACAGCAGATCGAGTCAATAATTAAAACCAGTCAATCAGTCCAAGGTCTTTTCAGTCAATATCTTACTAACCATACAGATTTGCTTTGAATCGTACTTAGGAAATTTCGTAAACCTCGGCCTTTTCTAAATGGACCTCTTTGAGCCCAGGACTAATAATTTATGATATTTTCTCCTCACAGCCAGACTCTATCACAGGTGCCTTCCAGCCCGCTTCGAGTTAATTATTTCCCGCCGAAACTCGACGTGAAAATTATAGATCATGTTATTTCAGTATTAGAAACAATCTCAGACTCAGGTTTATTTGTGCGTATTTTTTATAAATATTTATCACAACTAGCAGACCACAGAATATTATACGATTCCTTTCCAGTAGAAAGCTATGACGTAACCTCGACTCTTAAAATTTCTTTAGAAGTTCGAAGTTGATGGTGGAGATCTTTCTAAGCTAGTAAAATCGCTTTGCTAACGATGTTTGGTCTATTTCAACACTGATAGCGACTCGATATCGGCATTGCGCGAATGCAGCGCAGTGCCCGATACTTTGAACTGGATTCAAGAACATTTTTCACGGTTAAAAAAACAACCTAATCACTCTTTTAAAAACACATCAGTAACCGCAGAGGTTATGGATCATATACAGAGGAGCGTCTATTTCAAATTGTTTTGTCAATACGCAAGCAGCGTTAGAGACTCCTTTCACAGCTGGAAACTGGGTCATTATTTTCTTTTGTTATGTAACGCCAGTTATGCCACTAAAATGGCAGAAGTTGAGTTTTGCAAACCGCAGTGCTAATGGAAACAATGTCATTTTCTCGCTGCGTATTCAGCTACTTAATCCAGATCAGTTAATCTTACGCTTTAGTTTTATTCTTTTCTTACCGGAACTAACTATTTAGTTAACTTTAAGAAAAACTCTTGACGTACTTTATCGCGCAAAAGGAAAAAAAAGCTTTTTTCAAGGAAGTTTTTCATCTCATGACAATTTAACAGATAACGATTCACCATTTCATACACAGTTACTAGAGATCCCCGACTGATTTAGAAACAATAAGACGGCAATTTACGACCAGCGCTAATAACTTGTTCGTGATATATTTAGTAATATTTGGCAAAC
>OZ026598.1:4339970-4372470 GCA_964020085.1 Micromussa lordhowensis
ACAGTGTTTTCGTTCAATAATTGACAATGATCGTGTAGTTTATAGGAGTTATATAGCTGTCATAATTCAGTGTTTCTCAAGCTCTTGCTGTCGAACGGTTAAAAAAATGAACGCATTGAAGTCTCTGACATTTTTGTGTCTTTTCCTAGCTGTTGCAGCAATACCAAGGCCCAGATGTGGAACATGGGGACGCGCTTATGGCTGCAAGGTTTGTGCACAAATTTCTACCCAATTACATTCATAACATTAATTCGTAACGAATTTTTAGGTTCTTGTTAAGAAGACACCACTCTAGACAGAAGAAAACACAAAGTGCTGGCTTACGTTTGCTGCCCTTCCTGTTCGAGTTGTCCCTATATCCAGCGGGAGACGTGTCGTTGAATTCGAATATTATGTTATGTTACGAACGAGTCATTTTAATAACCTCTTTTCTCGAAATGTTTTCTAAAAGAAAATCTTTTTCCGTGATTCTATGGAGTCATAGAAAGTTTGGACGTATTCAAGAAGGTTGTGGAAACACTCTCGCGTTTTCTACTTCTTAATTTAAAACTAAACGACATGCTGGACTTTTCCCATCGATCACACAGTATTTACTGAGCCGATCAGTTACCATCGTAATGATATATCTCTGCACAGGGAGTGTTTAGCTTTACTGATCCTAGCGCTATGCAGTCAGGTGTTAAATATGGCCCTAGTTAATGGTCTCGCTCACCATGAGCCAGTTTCAGTGGCTCAGTAGTACCGGGCCAGTATCTGTTAAGAAGACACCACTCTAGACAGAAGAAAACACAAAGTGCTGGCTTACGTTTGCTGCTTCCTGTTCGGCTTGTCCCTATATCCGGCGGGAGACGTGTCGTTGAATTCGAATATTATGTTATGTGACGAACGAGTCATTTTAATAACCTCTTTTCTCGAAATGTTTTCTAAAAGAAAATCTTTTTCCGTGTTTCTATGGAGTCATAGAAAGTTTGGACGTATTCGAGAAGGTTGTGGAAACACTCTCGCGTTTTCTACTTCTTAATTAAAAACTAAACGACATGCTGGACTTTTCCCATGGAAACACTCTCGCGTTTTCTACTTCTTAATTAAAAACTAAACGACATGCTGGACTTTTCCCATCGATCACACAGTATTTACTGAGCATCAGTTACCATCGTAATGATATATCTCTGCACAGGGAGTGTTTAGCTTTACTGACCCTAGCGCTATGCAGTCAGGTGTTAAATATGGCCCTAGTTAATGGTCTCAGTGGCTCAGTAGTACCAGGCCAGTATCTGTTAAGAAGACACCACTCTAGACAGAGGAAAACACAAGGTGCTGGCTTACGTTTGCTGCTTCCTGTTCGGCTTGTCCCTGTATCCGGCGGGAGACGTGTCGTTGAATTCGAATATTATGTTATGTGACGAACGAGTCATTTTAATAACCTCTTTTCTCGAAATGTTTTCTAAAAGAAAATCTTTTTCCGTGTTTCTATGGAGTCATAGAAAGTTTGGACGTATTCGAGAAGGTTGTGGAAACACTCTCGCGTTTTCTACTTCTTAATTTAAAACTAAACGACATGCTGGACTTTTCCCATCGATCACACAGTATTTACTGAGCATCAGTTACCATCGTAATGATATATCTCTGCACAGGGAGTGTTTAGCTTTACTGATCCTAGCGCTATGCAGTCAGGTGTTAAATATGGCCCTAGTTAATGGTCTCGCTCACCATGAGCCAGTTTCAGTGGCTCAGTAGTACCGGGCCAGTATCTGTTAAGAAGACACCACTCTAGACAGAAGAAAACACAAAGTGCTGGCTTACGTTTGCTGCTTCCTGTTCGGCTTGTCCCTATATCCGGTGGGAGACGTGTCGTTGAATTCGAATATTATGTTATGTGACGAACGAGTCACTTTAATAACCTCTTTTCTCGAAATGTTTTCTAAAAGAAAATCTTTTTCCGTGTTTCTATCGAGTCATAGAAAGTTTGGACGTATTCGAGAAGGTTGTGGAAACACTCTCGCGTTTTCTACTTCTTAATTAAAAACTAAACGACATGCTGGACTTTTCCCATGGAAACACTCTCGCGTTTTCTACTTCTTAATTGAAAACTAAACGACATGCTGGACTTTTCCCATCGATCACACAGTATTTACTGAGCATCAGTTACCATCCCCCGGCGTAATGATATATCTCTGCACAGGGAGTGTTTAGCGTTACTGATCCTAGCGCTATGCAGTCAGGTGTTAAATATGGCCCTAGTTAATGGTCTCGCTCACCATGAGCCAGTTTCAGTGGCTCAGTAGTACCGGGCCAGTATCTGTTAAGAAGACACCACTCTAGACAGAAGAAAACACAAAGTGCTGGCTTACGTTTGCTGCTTCCTGTTCGGCTTGTCCCTATATCCGGCGGGAGACGTGTCGTTGAATTCGAATATTATGTTATGTGACGAACGAGTCACTTTAATAACCTCTTTTCTCGACATGTTTTCTAAAAGAAAATCTTTTTCCGTGTTTCTATGGAGTCATAGAAAGTTTGGACGTATTCGAGAAGGTTGTGGAAACACTCTCGCGTTTTCTACTTCTTAATTAAAAACTAAACGACATGCTGGACTTTTCCCATGGAAACACTCTCGCGTTTTCTACTTCTTAATTGAAAACTAAACGACATGCTGGACTTTTCCCATCGATCACACAGTATTTACTGAGCATCAGTTACCATCGTAATGATATATCTCTGCACAGGGAGTTTAGCTTTACTGATCCCAGCGCTATGCAGTCAGGTGTTAAATATGGCCCTAGTTAATGGTCTCGCTCACCATGAGCCAGTTCCAGTGGCTCAGTAGTACCGGGCCAGTATCTATTAAGAAGACACCACTCTAGACAGAGGAAAACACTAAGTGCTGGTTTATGTTTGCTGCTTCCTGTTCGGCTTGTCCCTGTATCCGGCGGGAGACGTGTCGTTGAATTCGAATATTATGTTATGTGACGAACGAGTCATTTTAATAACCTCTTTTCTCGAAATGTTTTCTAAAAGAAAATCTTTTTCCGTGTTTCTATCGAGTCATTGAAAGTTTGGACGTATTCGAGAAGGTTGTGGAAACACTCTCGCGTTTTCTACTTCTTAATTAAAAACTAAACGACATGCTGGACTTTTCCCATCGATCACACAGTATTTACTGAGCATCAGTTACCATCGTAATGATATATCTCTGCCCAGGGAGTGTTTAGCTTTACTGATCCTAGCGCTATGCAGTCAGGTGTTAAATATGGCCCTAGTTAATGGTCTCGCTCACCATGAACCAGTTTCAGTGGCTCAGTAGTACCGGGCCAGTATCTGGGGAGGGAGTGGATGGGAGTCATGGGTTCAATTCTGCTGAGAAAGAGGCAGTGCCAATTAATAAAATAGATAAACTATTATTTACCCTTGGCAGTGTTTATAGCAAAAAGTTAGTGGCGCCGAGCAAACATCAGAAATAAAGTAATTTAAATTGAACATAGCATTGCCGGAGGTAAACCAGCTGGCAAAAATTAGTAGACGTTTGCTCGATTTTGTTTCTTTTCTTAGTGCGAATTTTTTTTTATTTCATTTCACAGACCGGACGAGAACCCTCGTTGAGCGAAAATGATTGGCAAAGATTTCCTGAAACATTTCAGGTTCCTGCAGGTAAACAAGACTCAGAGGAGAGCGGCCAAGTACAGAATAAGATGGATTCCGTGCTGGAACACGGAAAGAGTCCTTCTCGAGACGAGTACAAAAACATGAAGGCCTACTTACAAGATATGTACCAATGAAAAAGCAATAAAACCTCATGAACTGTTCTTAGAAGCACCGCTTAACTGCTGAACTTTGCAAGTTTTAAAATATTTAAATAACTAAGTGGAAATCACTCTTGCCATGTAAGAATGTATTTGGTTAGTTTCGTTATGAAGTAGCCAGATAATTGCAACGCTAGTAGATGTAAAAATGACCCGCAAAAGAAATAAAACAACAAAAGTTGTGTTCTTAAAGTACCTGTTTTTCGTCAAATAAAATTTTATCCTGGAAGCCAAGAAATAAAATGCAATTACCCTCTAATTCCCTGCAGGATAGCCCTAGGAGATGGCGTCATTGCATCTCTGTCTTAGCGCTGGCAGCGAAATCCTTTTTCGTGGTATTTACCAAAATTAACATTGTTTAATGATCGGCTCTGAGGATTCGTTTCCGGCTACGGATGTACAGCAAAATATAAGGCGATTTCAGTTATTGAAATTATTGACCAAAAAACTCTGAATTTCCGGACAGCATCATTCGGAATTTTAGATCGCAATTTCAGCACAAGAGGACAACCTCCCATTACATCCCAACTTTAAAAAAAAACTAATCGTTCCTCCCTGAATTTCCGCAAGTTTTGGTTTAACGTTTCACGGCTTTTCGGATTTTCCAGGGGCATGCCCGGAAATTTCCGTATCATTTAGCCCCCTTTCAAAACCTCCGGAATTGATTGGTTAAATGGAAAGCTCACGTAGCTTATTGCTTCTACATTGTGGCCTACAATCCTGGAAGTGATTCATACAGGAAAAATAAATATCAGTCCTATCAATCCTTGTAAATGATTTCCAAAGTTTGTCTGATTTACATCTTCTCGTCGCCATTGCCAAAGTCATCTCAATATGTAATACAAATTGCACATACCCCTACCCATTCTGGCAGAAAGCTTCATGCTTATTGTTCAGTCCCCTCATTGAATACCACTGCGATTTTGCTGCAGCGCGAAGATTGTGTTTGGGGAAATATCGTCAGTTAGCTACAGGAGAATCTTTGTTTACAATATTTGTCGCATTAGCCTAAGCGATACAATCTCTGATGGAGCTACAAAAACATTAGTTCTGAATATTGAGAGGAGACAGGACGATTAACTGTCCCTAGGAGTTTAGACCCGATGCACTGAATAATTTTTACGCGACGCGGGTTTAAATGCTCAAATTTTACAATGTACAATGTAGCTTATTAGTGCTTCTTCGAAAGCCAATTTCTCCTCGAATATTACACCCAAAGAGCAAAAGATCTCACCAGTTACTAACTTTCATAAGCTATTCAAATGTTTGCAGTCAATTTGTGTCTGCTGTGATGCTGCTGTTAATGAGGAAAAATGTAAACAAAGATTCTCCTATAGGACATGTCCCTAGGACACTATGCTGAATACATTTCGTTCCTAGTTAGAAGGAGAGCAATGTTTTCAGTCATTCCTCCAATGACTGAAAGGGCAGAATTTGAAATTCCAGCCGAACGTTTTACTATTTTAAAATCAAAACATCGGGCCCCTCAGTAGCTCCAGTGCAAAATAAAACCATTCTATAAAGGTTTTCATCGATGCTAATATTCTGGGTTTTTGATTATCTGAGGTTATAATAACCCCCCCCCCCCCCCCCTAAAAAGAAGGTATGAAGTTCATTATCAAAACTTTGATTTCATTCTTCTTTCCAAGCTTGTACTCTTCAATTGAAGAGTTCAATGTTCAAATTGAAGCTCTATCCAAAACCTGGAATTTGATTGGTTTAGCAGTTCACGTCATCACACCAGACACGATTTGCGATTTCACAGGTAAATTTGGCCAGCGTCACACACATTGTAATAGTAGTTGCAATTACACACACCTTCTGCCCGAGGTTTCCCAATGGGTATTTGGCATGGGTTGTGATCAGCTTGGGTTTCTGGTCAGGTAATATTTTCTGGTTACACTGCAAATAGTTACCCGAGGACAACTTTTGACCATCATGCTTTTGTTCATCATGCATGGAGATCGCGAAGTGCGAAACATATGGTTTGCTTGTCGTCATTCTTTCTGGTTGATTTAGCGATCCAAAACTTCGTTTTAAGAAGAATGCGTAGAAGGCGTCTGTGATTATGATTAAAAAGTAGATATGGAGCGTATGCTGCCAGTGCTGGATTTTGATAACTCTTCGCTGAACCAAATAGCCGTTGTATGACTTGTAGGACTTGTATAATGCCGCATCTTGTTCTGCATCTTTTGGTATAAAGTTGCTGTGAAAAGAAAACGAATTACAAAACTAGCTAAAACGATGCACCTAATTAGATAATGAGGGTATTCAGAGCAAGACGAGTGTAATATTCTTACAGTAAACCACGAAAGTTGCCGTCTCTCTCGAATGTTTGGTGCGTGCCGGGTTATTTGGCGTATATTTCAGCCCAACACCACAGAAATGTGCCCAGCTTGTGCTGCGGTTTCCTGTATTCACCATTTCCTTCCACCCGATTGGTTAAACCACTCATGTGGTTAGACAAACCATAGATAAACCCTACGACTTAGTTCGGGGAATGTCATGGGTAATTCTTTTGTTCTCTTTGATGTATCCATCTTTGATGTATCTCTTTGATGTATCCACTGTGGGAATAAAGGTTACACCCAAAACACAAACTCCCCATGGGTGAAGTCCTTCTTTTCCGTGGGCAAAAGGTCTAGTGGAACCGCAACTAATCATTGCCAAAGATGAGAATTCCAAACATATAGTCGGCCTTTCGTGCACGTTTCCCTTCCTCGCTACCCTTTTCCTTGGAATTCTCAGATGCAACATATTATCTATGTTTCCAATTGAACTATAATTTGCGATTGTTTCACATGCTCACCGGAAATCTGCCAAATGTTCAGGCGCCAACTCAGTCGTGTTTGCACCTCTTCATCTAAATTTAAAGAAGCACTGCCACGGCATCTGGAGATATTTTAGCGACGAACAAAGTTACAATAAAATTGAAGGAAACCTGAAAATAGTAGTCTACTTGGAAAGAAAAACTGAAGACATAACTTTAAACCATTCACGAACAAGGCTGGTTGAGGATGAAAAAATTCACACGGATTACAAACGACGAACTTGAAACATTTAGGCTAGACTTTTCAAATTTGCGCAAACCGTGAGGTGGCTCTATTAAACATTGGAAGCTTTCAGAGAAAAACGAAACTTGATCAATAAAAATTCCAAACTTTTGGTTACTGGGAGAAACACTTTTCCTGCTTAGACTGTATCCATTAAGGGGAAAATAAACCGTTAAGTTAAGTCGCTCTATACATTTTGCTTCTCGTGGTTTGCAGGTTCAACAAGTGGTCCATTCGGGGGCGTGTGTTTTTTTCTTACGAATAATAAATTCACGTTATTAAATCGAAAAATATTCGTAAACGAATACACACCCTGCTCTATAATCAGTAGATGAAATTAACTGTGTATCGTACACTAAGTATCAAAACACGTACTGCTGCAGATAATTTTTCTCAGTCTAGGTTCCAGACCTCTATTGTTTTACGATATATATATAGGTTTCAAATATTGTAACGGTCACTTTTGAAAATGTATGTTGACTAGCATACGAAACGTCAAGTTCTATAAAAATGCATTGGAATACAATGTTCATCACCGCTGTTTGTGCTATTTTCTTAATCAAGCTTCGATGGCCTAAGAGCAAGAGTTTATATCACAATTTATGTTGAGACATTTTGCGCAGTTTGATGGTGTGATAAAACGGCGGTCATAGGTCATAGACGATTAAATGCCAAAGTACAAGCAACTGGTTCTCAATCCCCTATGCCCTCTTATGAACGCCTTCACAGTATGTTATGACATATAGAGGCTTTATACACTTGTGTTTTTCCTTCCTCGATAATGCGCCATCTTGAAGATAGTTTCTGGTTGTTTCCTGAAAATGTAGCATTGTTTTCGAGATTAGGATTTTCCTTTGTATGTTAACATCACATGGCACGTGCAATACCTCTCGTGCAACATGGCACGTGGAATACCTCTCGAACGTACTCGATGCCACGCATGAAGATATTATCGTTCTCTTCCAAGGGTGAGGCCTAAATCCACACTCATTATCAGTATCATATCAACATCATATGCGTTCGGTGTCTTCTAAATTGATAGACGCCAAATTAATACGGACTGCAATTATTACAGCAATGTTTTTCTCCAGTGATGATTGATAGCCACCACATACCAAGAAGTTCAGGAATTTTGCAATATATGAAATGAAACTTACTTTACTTACTTACGCAAACGGTACTTTCAATTAATTTTCAAGCCCTCAAGGTGAGGAAACCCCTTAAAGATCATAAATATTTGGCTGACTCCGTGGTACGAAAGTGAGAACTTTAGCAATACCAAATAACTTGTGTTTAGTTAAAATCAGAAGTATATTAAAATTTTTGGAATACGTCATTCGGCGGTTCAGCGATCGAGACTGTTCTGTTTAGTTCCGCTTGAATCTTCCAACAGATTAAAAACACCCCGCGCATTCAGCGATTTGAATGTAAATGCGTCTCGCACTTTCGTCGAAATTGACGTTCTCCATTTCTATTCAATAAGACTTTTAGGAAGATTTTGATATCATTTTAATTTCCTATGTATAGTAGACACATTTACGATTTCATTTGAATAATAATAACTGAATGATTACGCAGGCGTTGATTACTATAACGTAAGTGTCTATTAAGAATTGTAATGAAAGTAGATTTTTTTTTACAAGGCGTTCTTGGATGAAGGTAGTAGTCTCGTAAAGTTGTTATTTACTTTATGTTTCTATTTATTTCACCCCCTCGTGCGACCAAACCAGAATGTTTCTGATAAAATAACGGTTAATAATTTATGTCCAGAAACGGTCCTTTTAACAAAACGCAGTAATTTAACCCTGAAAAGAGACCCAATTTGAAATGGAAATAATGAAAGCTTGATAGAAAAGTAGAACGTGTGATACCTATGATAAAGGTGTTTACGTATTGCAATTCTTCGAATTCACATTAGCAAATTTGACGCCTCTAAGACGAGTATTAAAAAAAATAATTGTTCATGCTCTCGCATGAGGCGTAATGAGCGAGTTATGAGGTATTTCTCGGTAATGAATTGCAGCATTTAGCGAAAAAAGGGTCTACGCTCGTTAATTAATAATGATCTCTAAGGTTAATTGGAGTTATATAGCTAGGTGGCATAACGTACGGTGTTGTTCGTGATCAGAGTTAGTGTCGCAGCAATTGAGCCATTGAAAATGAATGCAATTCTATCTGTGGTGATTCTCTCCGTTATTCTGACTGTAGTCAACGGACAATGCGGCTGGGAAGCTCCATTCGGCGGATGTAACTCGAAGGTTTGTACTGAAATCTAGTTCCATTTGATTTGAGATTTAGGGTTACTATTTGGGCAATTTCTTAAGTAACGCAGAAGCTTAAAAAGGGTTTCCATAATTCTTTTCTCATCTTCTTTGCAATGTCGTTCACCGAGCAAAATATATCCCCTAAATATTCGTTCTGAATGTTACCTAGCCTTATGCATAGGCAAGCATAAGCGCTGGAATTGTAACGACTTCGGCTATGTAAGGACTAATATCACTTTTGTCTTAGCGAGGTCAATCTAAGACTGAAAATAAGGCTATTGTTTCTGGTGATCTCACTTACATGGTTGTCAATGCTGTCATCGCTATTCGATTATGCGTATTCTTATCTTGTTGGTGAAAATCAAGCCTAAAAGGATAGATAACGGTCTCTGAATGATATTTTGCCTTTCTTCTAAACGAAATGACAGCTGTAAGGATTGAAATGAAGAGTTTTCTCACCTTTAAGGAAATTCATGTCCGTGTAGAATTAGGCGTTTTGAAACGTGACCTTCATAAATAAATGAAGTGTAAATAATGGTTCGGGTAAGAATACCATGAACGCAGTAGGTAATGTCAATCACATGAAAAGATGCTATGTTTTTTAGCTAATCTTCTCATTTTTAGAAATATGAGCCAGTGTCAGTAAATATACTATTGATTTTCATCATAATCGTATGTATAACAAAATTCTCGATCTTGATTGGCTCTCCGCGCACCTCTTTGTATACTGAGGAAATCGACGTGCAATTTCGCGGGTGTCCAATTGCAGGTGTCGAATTTTTTTGCTACCTTCATCATATACGCGTACATTTGCAATGTTCCGTACAGTTTTTACAACTTATGGATACTGACCTTTTCGCTCAAAAGATTTTATAATATCGAAATTTTATATTGATACAGTTAATTAGTAATTGGAATTCGTGTCGTACAATTCAGTGAGAAATCGCGCTCGTCCGATTTTGAAATTACTCGCGCGATTACTCCCTGAATTGTACTCCACTCGGTCCAATTACTATAAGCAATTCCAAATATCTCAGAAAACATGGAAGTTATCAGTGTCAGCGTTTTGTCCTCGTTTTGATAGACCAGTTTTAACTTCATTCTCGAAATTAATTAGCGTTTGGTTTGGTTTTGTATTAACGCTAGGCGATTGACTTAAAAATCTCCCACCATTTTGTCATCAATCAGGAAAGAAAAACCAATCTGACACGCTGTCGCGTATTTTATTTTTACTTTGACTGGTTCATTGGATTGTCCGTGTTCTTTGTGAATGGCCAGGGTGATTTAATTTGGGTTTCGATTTTTAAGAAATTCATTTGAAAACAGCTCTTTTGCTGGTAGATGAAATGAACAAATTGGAGAATCGCCAAATTTGCAACGCTTGAAACCAAAATTGAGAATAATTCGGGTGAGAAGGTGTTTAGCCATAAAGCAGAAATTCTTTCACATACAAGCGAGGAACAGTTCAAAGAGTTTAAGAGCAGAACCGCTAAATGATGAGGCTTTGCATTGTTGCCAGATCAAGCATTCATCCATGGACGAAAGGGATTCGAGAACAGGCGCTCCGGACAGATTTCAGGAGCCAGTTTACCGTGAAATTCCAGAGGACAACACTATGACAAGGAATAAGATGACCTTCAAGTTGAAGAACAGAAAGAGTTTCTCCAAACATCTATTCCGAGGACATTAAGACTTTCTTGAAGGACTTGTATCAGTAAGCAAAGGTTAAAAAAAGGAATATGGACAATTTTAATTTGCAAAGTAAATGGTTATTGAGCTGAAGGTTAGAAAGTAGTGAATAAACATTTTGGCGCTTACGATGAGTCAGTAATTATGCTTATAAATATACGTCTAGAAACAGAGCAGAAAATACAAAGGCTTCTTATACGTTTTCTTCGCTCTCTCTTCGCTAATCAATGTAGAGAAAATTAATTTTTATTATGGCAATAATCTTTAATGTTAAAAGTAGACAAAAAAAAACGTTTGTAATGCTTACGATTATTAGAGTGCAAGTAAATGAATCTATTAAAGTTTCCAAAAAAAAGATAATGTTTACCTGTGAAACTTTCACCACCCATCGCTCTTCGAGATCTTTTTTGAAGCTAAGATGGCCAATTCCCTCTAAGAGACGTGCCTGCATGGAATCAAGGTAGTTGTATTCATCAAAACAAACATTCAGTCCAAGATGATAAACACAACTACCATGGTTCCGTGCAGGCGAGTCTCATAGATGGAATTGGCCATTGATTTTAAACCGACTTTTCGGCAAGTTTGAGCTGCCTTCTTCAGGAACTAGGGACTGTGCAATAATTATCTGGAGGGGGGTTCTAAGATTAGCAAAGTAGGCCTTAAAACAAAGTTGCACCCCCTGAATTAAAGTTAAAATAACTTCTTGCCCACCCCCGTCTAGAGGGGAAATTACTTTCAACCCTCCCCCCCCCCCCCAACCTCCGATCCTCCCTACATCCCTCTTTATCTTTACACTACTTCTGGTATGTCTGCATCATCAATAAATAAAACTTGGAAGCTGCGCTCCACATAACTGTCGCCTGATGAACCACCTTCATACTCGGTTGACTTCTCCTCAGAATCACTTGAGTTATCATCATGAGAACTTGAGGGCATGTTTTCATCATCATCTTCGATGTCTTCATCAAATTTTCTTGCTACAGAACCATCTGCATGCTTAAGTATTCGCTCAACTAATTGTGCCTTGTTTCCAGATACCATTAGACCTTCTTGCCTTAGATAGAGCCGAAGTTGCTTGTTAGTCAGTCTTTCAACATCGTCTCTGCTCAATATTGACCAAGAGACATTATTACTGTTTACCTCACATACGGACAAATCTTGTCTGAGGGACTTGCTTTCCTGTAAATGCTTCGTTGGGGAAGCGGAAGGGCTTGTTCGGAATTTAACTCAAGTTCTTGAATATATGTTTAATATTGTTGAGATAAACTGTTCATTTTTAGTACAAGGTTTTGAAGCTGTTAATATTAAGAAGACTAGCTCTGCTAGTCGAAATATTTGCCCATTAAAGTTTCAATTGCCCTTGCGGTAGTACCAGCCTTGCTATCAAATTGGTTTTGTTTACACTTCAAGTGACGTCTGGTACGTGAATTTCTACAAGAGATCCGGTAACAGAGTGGCCAAGTTGTTTTGCTCGACGTTGTGTGGTTTTCCTGCATTCAATCGTTTGTTGTAATATACATTATCTTGAGTCCATGGATTGAGATCAGACCTCTCAGTTTAACTTCTACCCCTCCTACAAATGTTTAAGAAATTACATCTTATCCCCCCTACCCTGCGCTTTGGTTTAAGTTCAGGCCCCCCTATTAATCTTAGACCCCCCCTCCTGATAATTATTGCACAGTCCCTTAGAAAAGTACCAAGTCAATATGGCGGACAGATGTTTCTTGCTTTGTAACTACTTCTTGAAGCACTCAATGACAGAACATATCAAATATTGACCACATTTCTAAGCACCTTGAAGAGAGTTGAAAATACCACGCGTGGCAGATACTTTTTGACGAACTTCGAGGTGTTTGTAACTGTGGTCAAACAGTGTCTTGAATGTTTGATATATCTTCTCACTGGAAACTAAGAAGAAAACGGACGAAAATGAGCAGCAATTTATAATCACATGACACTTCAGGAACATTACATGAATGCAATACATCACGGTCGTCACTGTATGGAAAACATCTAATCTCTCACCATCAGAGGAATGACTTTTAACCAGAGGGTTCATTAGTAAAGGGACGTACAACAGCTGCGTGTTGCGTCTCCGAACTGTTGGAGTTGGCTTATAACAGCCTTAATTAATTGTAAGTAACGTTACGGTCGAAAAGATTTGTTAAGGAGATTCATTAACCAATAGATTGACGCCTGTGCCGGCCACAACAGGCGGTGTTCATCTTGATTTTTGTTGTTGCGCTCTGTTGAAATCTATTTCAAATATCTAATAAATAATTATTTATTAGAAAATTATTTCACCAGAGAACGAATTCAGCCACCTAAAGGGTGTCAATTAGCAACCATCACCAGAACCTATGCATCACATTTCACCTACAGATGTGTTATTTTCTGTTTTTCACTGCAGAACCAAGAAGAACTCTACAATGATAAATTCCTCTCTCTTTTTATTTAACTACCTTTTCTACATTCATCCAACAGGTCATTTCCGAGTTACCTTTTGGCCTCTGTGTCAAAACGAATCTAAGTGCGAAACCATTCGTTCTGATGATTCCCACCTACAGGTTCATTTTCATGAAAATCAAACTCATGTTCATTTGAAAGGGTTCGCACGAGAACTCAAACAGAGGCATTCATGCATGAGCTGGCTCACAGGAGCCTTTGATCTGATGGTTAAGTGATGGTTAAATCTCTCATGTGATGGTTAAATACTCGGAGATATTAGTTGCATAAGCTACTCTAAAATCCGAGGGTAAATAAAGTGACGTATTTATGTACGCAATAACGTCAGCAGACTGGCACACAAACTTGCCGCGGTTTCAAGGTGCACGACCCGATCACGTGCGAGTCGAAAGTTCAAGTAGTTGTTTCCCTAGGGAGTTAGTGATAGGGACTTAGGGAGTTTCGACCCGTGACACGTGACACGTTCTCTTCCAATCGGAAAACGTATTTGAGTTTGGAGATATAACGATAGAATTAAACATATACGATAGAAAGGTTGCTTATCTCCAGGGCAAAGCCGGCGTACGCAGACGCAGTAAGATGTTGATCGTAAAAGCCTTTTGTTAGAACATTTTCCTGACAAAAGACGCTACTTAACAGTAGCTTACGACATCTGGCTATATTGCTTATGCTTGTGTGCTTGTGAAAACCAGCCTTAGACCGAGTGCTTAAGAAAAGACTGGGCACTAGTACAGAACCCGCTATTCTAGAGTCGAAAGGGAAACGGAAATTAGTTCGAAATAGCAAGAGTTCGAGATAACTGATAGCTAATGACTGAAGGGCAAATCCAAGGGGAATGGTTTTGAGTTAGAAATAACGGGAATTCGAAATAACCGAGTTCGAATTACCGTGACCCAAATATAGTTTCAAAGTTTTTTTTCTGAAAATCTACCCGTACGAGAGTCTACGTCAAAGATCAACAACACAAATTAGTAATATGCAGATGGTTTATTTCACAAGTATTTGCTAGAAAATTTTCCATGTCATATCTGAATAGTTTCATTACATCTTTTTATAACTTGTAAAATTTGGTCGCCAAGCATTATGTTATTCCCATGGATCTTCGGGGTCTGCTATATTGCCCAGTCTCTTTTCTTCTTCCAATACTCGTCTTCCTTCTTGTCTCGGCTGAAAACTCCTAAGTAAACGAAGTCCTGGTCTTGGGACTGATCTCTCGTTCATTACCTTCAAAGAAGATATTCGTTCAGTACTAGACGAGGACAGAATCCGTGCTTATTCTTCATTAAAATGAATTTACATAGTTGCGCTGCCGGAAAAATGGTTTTCCCTCCCATGATTTTTTTAATGCTTCCATCTTGAAGCGCTTTCAAAATTTATTTTACTCTAACGTCCTCTAATCAATCGCTTTTGTAATTCGCCCTAAGAAGCGTCGTTCATTTAAACCGCTGAAAGACCCACTCAAAACACCCCCGATCAGCCGATCCCCGTGAGACTGGTAGAAAACGAGGTCTTCATTCCCTCTTTAATTTATAACACTGACGCACTTGATTATTATCTTTATCCTCATCACCTGTTTGCTTGGCAATGTACAGATCTTGTTAGAAGTAAATAATGTTGATCACCTAATTTGAAAATAAACAGGTGCTCTCAATGCAACGTATTGTAACGTATGTTAATTTACGACTTCCCTTTACTGAGCTTTGTAATGAGTGCATTTCTTTTCTTGCCTCATTGGTTTGTATTGAGTACTAAATACACTACGTGAGCTAAAAAATTCACAAAATACCAAGCCTTGAGGTAATATATATACATATCACTGTAGTGTTGCTTTTTTAGTTGTTTTTTTTTCAGATAACTTCGTAACAAAAAGTCATACAACGCAATAAATTTGTCTTGGCTTAGAATAACCATTTGTTTCCCTTTTTTCGAGCAAATCGTTCGCTCGTAAGCAAGGAGAAGGCAAGCTAGTTATAAACTGATCAGTCGATGACTCAGCCTTATGGGAAGCAGCGAAAATTTGAATGAATTTAATGAATACAGACAGATCGCCTCGTTGCAGGTAAACATTAAGTATTCATATCTCACTGATGAGTAACCTCAAAAAAACAAAGAATGGGTAAATTTGGCAAACTGGTTTACAAACCTGTCTTTTTCCGCAGTCGTATTTGAAAGGACAGTCGTACTGTGCTAACACAGGGCAGGGAAAGGCGAATAAAAAAAACATAGAAAGGAAAACCAGGACGGCAAACCGCAAATTCATCTTTATCAGCCTCAATTTCTAAATACTGACTGCTAAAGGCTGACTCCTTTTATAGACACAAAACTCGTGAATATATCGTAAACGCCTTTGAATTATTCAACCTTAAATGACCAGCTTGTTTCTTTCACTGTTAAAACTCAGGTGCACGCGAAGTAATAATGAACGTATTTCCTCGCTGTTTGAAATTAATGATGTTTAAATTATTTAGAAGCGTGGGTCGAGGACAGCGCTAGCTTGGCAAAACTGTTTTTGTTGGCAAGTAAACTGATTAAGATCGCGTTAATTTGCAGCGCACGTGTGCGAAATTGAAAAACAAGCGAGAAACTGTCAACTATAGGGCATCGATTTTTCGCCCCATTCAAACTTTTTTTTTTCATACTCTATACTGCTGTGTAAGAAACGGTTTTCTGCACTTCAACGGAGAGATAAGTAAGTGAGTGACACATAAATTTCATTTTTCTAGAACGATCAAAGGGAAACATTAAAAGAAAACAACATACTTTTCGATCTAAGAAACCAATGGCTCACAATCAAATACAATGCTAGAATATAAACTGGAAGTTAGCAATATAAAAATGCGAGTGTACTTTTTTTTCCCTAACAAAAGAGAAAACACCTTTCTACTTCTCTCGCTCCAGACAAGACAAAACTGACACCCAAAACTGGTGTTTTCTCCACTATAACGATCAAAACAGTGTTGTTTAACCCATTTTTAAAAGGATTTCTTCAAAACGAACGCGACGGCTGATTATCAAATGGAGTAAAGTTTTCAACCGCTTTTAAAATCGGACAAATGAAGCTATTGCAAGACATAAAATGAAAGCGCGTTATAGATAATTAAAAAGTCGAAAGTTTAAAATTTCTTTGCATTTCTTAGCGCGGCAAAGTTTTAAGTACCAAATGGAGCTGTTTACATATTTCACAATTTTCAACTGCGCCAGTTACCAAAAATATTTGAACGATAATAAACACAATATCTTTCATTTGGTTTGTGAAACGTTCATAATCGGTAAAATTGTTGACTCTTTGGATGTAATATTCAAGAAGAAATTGACTACTAATTTTGAGTGTTTTAAAAACCGGAGTCGCCAAATTAATTCGTATTCGAAACATCGGGCTCAAATTCACCGGTACAGTAAATTACTGATGCTATGCCCTTTCAATATTCAGAACTGAAATATTTGTAGCTTGATCAGAAACTGAATTACCTATGCTAGGTGTTTATGTTTCGCTCATGATTAGAGAGTTTAAGTAAACCACAACGAGAATGTCATCAAGCAAAAGGTTTAATAAACCGTCGGCAGAACAATGATTGTACGCGTTATAATTCTTCGTTCATTTCTTTGTCGTGTTCTACAAACCGACAACGTGAAATGACCAAATTCTGCGTTGCGTGGATTTTGTATACCCATTCCTCGCGAATCTCGTGCTGCTACATTAGATGAGGAATAGTACGTTTCCAAATATTTTTTGGCAACATCTAAAGGGTGTTTTTTTTTTTGCAAGAATACAGATTATCTTATAAGACAGACACCTGCATCCAACTGACTAACTGAATGACTGCGTTACTGAATGGCACAAGTACATTCCATGTTGCCGTGCCTCAGATCAGATATAGATCACTGATAACGTCCAACTGTGGTAAGAACGAAAACGTGTTACACGAGGTGATAGCCGAGTGTGTCACTGATGTTCTTACCACATTTTTACGTCTTCTGTGATCTATTACTGAACAGGCGAACGTTAACATGGAATCTATTTGTTTTATATAATAAAGAAACAAACCAATACTGCAAAGAAGCTTTTTTATTTCAAAATCTTTCAACAAAAGCCGGTCTTTGCCCCCTTTGGCAAACACGAAAATAGCAATTTGACGTAATCTGTGTCTTTAAAAAATGAAGCAATTTCTTTAGGTGCTATGCGTAGCAAAGAATTGAATCGAGCGTCGCATCTCGTGGAATGAAAACATGACTTAGAGCGAAAGCAGAATTGGCTACAAATTTAAAGAAATTGCAGGAAATATCAAGTCAGTTTTTGTCATCAGAGCAGCCCAGTGAGCCGAAAAGCTTGGACACTGCCTGAATATTGCAGGAGTTGAAAAATACGCTCACTGGAGGCCATTCGATGCGAGTTTTGAATGAAAGGAGCGTCAGTGACGGTGGGAATTTGTGTCCTCTGTGGTTGGTGATTCTCAAATCAGTTTGATATAGTGTCGGAGAGATCTTATAGCTGCGATACAGTTAGCCGTGAGTTATACTTTGCTTGCTTATACATTCGCGTCGGAAAGCAAGGCTATTTTTTGACAGTGATGTTTTAATGTTTCATTCCTGACAACAATTATTTGAGACTGAGATAAACACTTCTTTTATTGGGTTTGTGAAATTCGAGATAAAGCAATGGTTTCTAACCTTAAAGCAATTTTAAGACCAATTTTGTGTTCGGCTTAGTCTCGCTCGACTGCCGACTGAGACTGCTCGAGTATTTTCTCTGAATGATTTTCTAAAACGGCTTTTTCTTTCTTCTTCTTGCTTCGCGTCCCTATTCAATGCCTCCTTATCTTTCGCCCAGTCACGTAAAATATTATCTAAATTCTCAAAACTTTCCGCCATTTTAAAACACAGAGGGAAAAAACTTTGAAATGATAACGTCAATCGTGTGTCTGTCCTCTAATAGATCGTAGGCGAGAACCAATCAAAATGCGAGACTAATTTGGGTTCTTATATAAAATATTATAACAGATAACAGATAGACTTTATTACGACTCCTCTATACGGGGCTATTCTGCTGTAATATACAATATTAAAAAAGATGCATGAAAAATTAGGTGCCATTATGCGCCAGACCAGGTCTCAGACTCGGACGCAATCCGGGGTACTCGAAGATTTGGATGAAGTAAGCAGCACGCTAAGGATTTTGTTAAGATCTTGCAGGCTAAACCTATTTCAAACCAAAATATTCATACGTTTTCCCTACTCCTATTTCTGACCAGACGATAAGTAGCGAGGACTTCCAATTCCCGATGATAACTATGTTGCACTTCTCGTATGATTCAGAGGATGAATAATTAATTTTTCTTAATAAAGGAGTAGTAAAATGTGTAAGCAAAGAATACTTCAGATACAATTGCTAATCCATTTTTTGCATCGAGTGATAAAAAGGGTACTAGATAGATTTACGCTTTTTGCCAACTAAATTATTAAAGTCGTTTATCGACAGACATTTGGAGGAAAAAAAACTCATGTCAAAACATTATGTCAGGGAACAAAATTAATTAGCTGTTTCTGTTTATACTATTTTGCGTATTGAAGTTTACTACGTCGCTTAACGTGCTAACGCTGTATCGTCAGACGTGATGTTTGGACTTGAGTTTGTTTCCTTTACAAAACCGTCGCTGTTGTTTATAAGACAATTATGCCAATTTAAGACGCCGAAAATACCTAGTTAGTCACCCAAGTATTTAAATCATTTAAAAGGTCGTACATTGTATTTTTAACTGTGAGCTGTTAAGTGCATTGATATTGATAACGGATCTGATCGCGAGTTAGCGAATCTACGATATAAAACGCTAAAAGCGACAAGATGGTAGCTCCGTTTATATTGCAATGACCTACAAGCTGGAAACTCTTTTGTTATTAGTTTTCAAGTAAAACCAGATGGCAATCTTACTGACAAAAAAAATAACTATTAATTACTTATGCATGACATATAACCTGACACAACAGGAGAAATACACTCTGTTGCTGACTCTGGTAAAGATGAATCCACGAGTCGTCTTCACTGCCTTTCTTATCGCCATGCTTGCTGATTCGTGCGCTGTGCTAGCTAATGGGAACTGGAACTGCCCTTTTTCCCCTAGATGTGGCAATAGAAAGGTGCGTCCTTATGTCTAATTTTTATCTGTACGTATTCCTTTGTCTTTTTTTACATCTTTCGTAATGGAAAGTGAAAGCTGGTGTTAACTACTCCCTGGTTAAGAGCCTGGACTGAGAACAACACATAAAACGATGAAAGTTATCTTCAGCAAACTGAGTAAATTGACAGAAACTCAGAAGGAGTTCTGTAAATTCAATTGATAACTAAAGTAGACAACTGTTATTAAGTAACATAATTAGGTAAAATATGTTTATATGTTTAAAAGAATATGGACCCACTGTTAACCGCTGTGAACTGAAATTGTTTAATTCGTTCGTTAATTACTGTGTAATTTGTGGAAATAAATAAGTGTTAATAAAACGTTCCTTAAAAACTCAAGAATTAACAACAACGAGTATTTTTAAGAACAAAGCAAGATTTAATTTCTCGATAGAGTTTCCATACATTAGTTACCAAACAGGTGCTGAGAATTAAGAAACTGATCTACTTGGGGATTTTTTATGTACCGTGAAGTTTTCGTAACTAACTTTCAAGAATCTAGGACTGTTCGTAAGAAAAATTCACAATTTTGCGCAAAAATAGAATGATATGAAAGGAGGCCAAACATGCACCTGATGGCAGGTTTTCTCCAGCTTGCCGTGCAATGCACTGTATTCAATTCATTGTTGTGATTAAACATCTTTAAAGCGCTTACATAATTTAACTTTGGCCCAAGTTGTAGCTCCCCAATTTTTTTCAAAGGTATATTTTGTTATTTTCTTGGAAACAAAAATTCCATGATACATAAGATCGAAACACTGTTATTATTCATTCTTCCTTTTTTTAACTTTGAAAAGAAAGTCATCATTTAATCAGCCGCTTAAACTATATTCATAGATCAACACGGAAAATTGCCGTGTTTGTCTTGAGTCTATGAGTCTGTCGTAACTCATTTTCCGTATTTATATATTTCCACGCATATCAATTTCTTTTTCAAACGTGTTAAACGCCTTACAAGGCTAGAGTTGTCTCCCTCCTAAAAAATTGTCAAACGAATTTTTATGGGCCAAATAGTTCCTTTTTTAATTTTGAAAAGAAAAGTCATCATTTAATCAGCCGCTTGAACTATATTCAGATCAACACGGAAAATTGTCGTATTTGTCTTGAGTCTATGAGTCTGTCGTAACTCATTTTCCGTATTTATATATTTCCACGCATATCAATTTTTTTTTTTCAAAGGTGTTAAACGCCTTACAAGGCTAGAGTTGTCTCCCTCGTTAAAAATTGTCAAACGAATTTTTATGGGCCAAATAGGATAAATAAAATAACTTTAAATTCTGAAGCCAAAGTCTAACTCGTGACGAAGTTATGAAGGAAAGAAATTTGGGCAAATAGGAGCGCCTGCCATAATGCTGTACTTCTATAAAACAGATAGCGAACGAGCTTGAAGGCAAGAAACAAAGCTAATGCTGGACTAGTAAATTCATTCAGCGGGCTCAGACAGAGATTTTGAGTCTTGATCCTACGCTTGTGGTAGTGAAAATGCGAGACAAACGCTCTCCTTTTATACACACAAAACGTCATGAATAAGAAAGCGATATTTTTGGATTAACTAGGTTTGCTGTCATGTGGGTTTGAAAACCGAAAATGATATGTACATGTTTTAGTGCTTTTTAACGTTTATTGAGCAGTTATTGAGTATAATTGCCGCGAACAGCCATGAGCACTTGTTTTCATTACCATAGAGAATTAAATAAAGGAATATTTATACTTCCTAAGTCAAACGGGATGTTAAAATTAATTATTTAGAGGCTTGGGTCAAACAACTTTTACAAGACTGGTCGAAAACAAAGAAAGAAACATTATGCATACAGGGTTTCTTTTTTAGTGTAGTTATCGCGATAGTTTTTCTTGTAAACCGTTTCTTTTTCTGCCAGTAATTTACGGCACATTATACCATATTACAAAACATTCAATTTAAACGTAAGAATCATTACAAATAATAATGAAATTGACTCTCATTCATAATTGATTAGTGAAGGCCTCCGCAGGCAGGTTATCTGTTAACTTCAACAGGTGCTGTTTAACTGCCCGTGAGTTAAGAGAAGTTAATTCAATTCATTTCGAAGAAGCACTTAACATAACTTCATACAACTTAACCACGTGTCTTCAATACGTTTCGTTGCATTGACAATGCGAGGAGCTTGTGCGTAGGACATACGTATACAAGTAACATTGCAAAACACGCAAAACTAGTATATGTTTAAAAAAACAGAGGTAATAACAGACATCACATGCTGTGTAATAAAACTAACTTCCTCAAGTGGTTAATAACACGAATCGACGATAGAGTTTTAAAGTTTTACTTCTACGGTAATGATTAGAATATAAACTGTCAAAGACCAATATTCCTTTCATTCCAATAAAACAAAAAACACTAGCAACGTCTTTGAATAAAATCGACCAAACAGTTTCACATTTTCCCTCTCAACATTAAGTTGAATGTTCTATATGGGGAACGCAAATGGTTTAGTGACTCGAACATCGAAAGCGAGCCTGCTAACACTAAAAAGAAACGAAGCCAGGTTTTTTATTAACTCTGCGTTATACATTTGAGATGTAAGTATAGATTTTTCCACATATTTGAAGTCCGAAACGAATGATACTTGCAAAATTATTAGAAAGATCATGAAGTGGTGTAATTACCCACAAATAGTCCCATTTTATGTTTATCTCATCTGCAATCATCGCGATATTCATTACTTGAAATGTACATATGCAAATTTATTTTATATGGATATTCACAGAATAAAGAAGACGACAAACGAGTCGGCTTTGCGAAATAGAAAAAAAATTAAATTCAACTTCATGTCACATTACGTATCGTCAGAACCAATTTGATTCAAGAGTTCAAACGACTTTTATACGTGATCTGAAAGGCTTGTAACCTTTCTTTCTTTTCATTCAACGCAGTACATAGTTCGAAAGCAGACTCTATGTACCGTATTGGTAGTCTAAGATGTGATACGGCTGTGTTGATAACCTTTAAATGACGGGGCGTTGTCAAGCAGCATTTGTCTCCCAAGAAGAAGTTATCAAACTGAAAAGTTACTTGAATCAAGAAGAAATATCGTCAATTTTATTATGCGTGGGTCGGTAGTACGTGCTAAATCGAGGAAGTTATCGAGGACTTAGAATCGGCCTGTTCCATAAGGAAAGGCGCGGCTTGAAACATCACGAACACTCAAGCCTTGGATAATAGTTAATTTCATTGAAAAGTGGTTAAGTAGTATCAGAGATTAACTTTATTCAAAAAAATAAATCAACCATATGCTACTGCAAGGTGTTTTTTCGTGGGTGCTAGAGAAAAATAACCAACTTCACTGGCTGAGCAATTAGAAGCGCGTGCTTCAATCAATAGGTTATTGAACGACAAAAAGCTCTAAAATATGCAAACATTACTTCTGGTTTTCAAAAACCACATGATCACAATTGAACGAGCAGTAATTAATAACCTTACCTTGTAACTTATTTATGAATTTATGAAATTTTGTGCGTATAAATTCAGAGCGCTATTCTCGCACTTTAGAGAAAATAAAGCAAGCCCAGAAACAGAAGCAAATTTCTTGAGTGAGGCCGATAACAAAATGAATTCACGGATTGCGTTGGCTTTTTTTCTTGTCTTCATGATCGCAGTTCCCTGCTCTGTATTAGCTCAGTCATCGTGGGGCTGTCCTTTTCACTACGGTTGTGGAAAAAGACAGGTTCGTAGAGGTAACTAATTTCTAAATTCTCCTTCTCTCGACAAAAGACTCGACCCAAATGAGTAAAGGAAACCAGCCTTGCTTTAAAGAGTGTAGCATTTATCTAGCTATTATCAACATTATTGTGGATTTTTTTCTTTCTTTTGTTTAGTTTGTAACACTAAAAACTGGGATAAAGGTTCAAGCTTAAGCGATCTGTGCAAGCTATAATTCCTATTTATTCCTTTGGCAAAGATTATTTTTTTCAATATTGTTTGGTGCATGTGCTTGTCATTGTAGGTGAATAACGACGCGGCGCTGTCAAGGAATCGACTTGCAGACCGTATGCGGATGCTGAGAAACTCTCGTTCCAGGCCTGAGGAAGGAAAAGTAATGAAGGACGAAAGGGGACTGGACAACATGGCATTTTCTGAAAGCCCATGGGAATAACATGGCGACTGAAAGCCTTAAAAAAGAAAACATATTTAGATATAAAATGAAGACTACTTAAGTTTTCTAACAGATTAAGTAATTTCTCGGCCGGTTTCGCATTTTCCTAGCGTTTGTTCATATGTCCGTTACTAAGTCATTATAGTTGTTGCTTTAGCTTTTATTTCGCCGCCATGTTAGTTTACGAAAGTACAAATATTTTAGATATGAAGTGAATACCATGTAAGTTGCCAAATAAATAAAAATAATTATCAGTGTTGCATTCAATTGGCCTTGGTGTTGTCTTTATATGGTTATGACCTTTTTAACTTCCCGTCTGAGTTGAGATTGGAGAACAAGGGAGTCCGAACTTTCATTTTAATCCCTTCAACTCTCCGTAGAAAGTGATGTCAACAAAGCATGACTTTCTGTTGAAAAAAGGGGGATATAACAGTCTCCACACGGGAGGAGTCTTGCTTGGGAAGGAGGTTACTTCACGCTTAAAATTTATCTATTTATTTTTTTATAAAATGAACTGTCTTAAAAACAAATCGGTTGCAAAAAAGAAAGAGCTACTTACACTAAGGAAAAAAAACCACTAGAATTTGCTTCTTCTGAAAACCTTAAATTTCACTCCCGGTTGGGTCAGAAACCATGGAGGATTAATTCAAGTCGTGACGTCACAACAAGAATCAGACTCGTTCCCAGGGTCTCCCTTCTTCCCTTTCTCAAACCCTGGGAAGTCCACATGTTTTTAAAATTTTGAACCAACATTGGAACTACGCGAAAGTGTCTAATTCATTTGCACTGTCACGCCATCAAAAATAAAAATCGAAACCATTCAATAAATTAACTCAAGAATCTGGGATATGATAGATAATTGTTATGTAAACGCCAAGATTGAGGTCTATGCGGTTTTTCATTCGCGCGTTATTTAAATTTGGAGATATGTTTCACCCAAATTTATGGAGCCTTGTATGGAAACGCCATGTTGGTGCCCTTCCTACCTAAAGTCTACCGTTTTACATTCTGTTTCTTCATTATTACATTTATTCCATACTTACTGACAATTTCGGATAGAATTGATCGCATGAAAAACCCATACGGAAATTTCTTCATCCAATGACAAACGCGAAACGACTTTATCACACATGGGAAATGCGTTTCATTCAATCAGAAATCAGCTGTCAAAATGAATCAGTCAGTTCGCAACGCTCAAGTTGTGGTTGGCGCCTCTTCAATCTTCATTCACAGACGTTTGTAAAGTTTCCACAAGCTTATATACCTTGCTGACGAATTCCTCAAACAGAAGGAAGAAAGAAGAAAAGTTGAAGAAATCAAGATCTGTGCGAATTTATTTTAAGCGTCAAACGAACAGATGACGAGGATTACGAACCATCAAGCCTTTGAGGGTTTTCTTCAAATGGTAGCATAGGTAACCCAGGCTCACTGTGTGTGACACGTGACATAATATAGGAAAATATAGAGAACATATGAGGTGAAGTTTAGGTCTGAAAATTTGCTAGAAAATGGAAATAAAAATCGATGAAACTTACCATGTGGCGAGTTGTTGTTGTCCTTAATACGTACACGTAGTTTTGGGGAAAAGCAGTCTTCATCATCTTTCCTTCATAGTAAAATGGCAAGGTAGGAGACTGAAGCCAAAGTCGGGTTCCGATCGACTCAAAAGAAGCACGATTTTGTTCGCGAAAATCGAGTCCAGTCGCTAAATAAACACGCCAGGCTTGTGGAACATGAATTTCTCTAAACCACGAATCCCCTGAAGCATCTCCAGCTAGCAACGCGAGGCCACCAGGCTCCGTAGAACTTGTACGTTGACCTACTAAAATGGCGACCGTTAGCCGTTGCCCTCACCACTGGCACAGTTCAAATATGGCGCTCAGCTCGGGGCGCCTGGTGACGAGTACAATCAGTCCCCGTGTAGGGAAGGGAGACAAGACATTGTTGTCATCGATAGACCTTTTTAAAGGCCTCGATAACGACATTTTAACGGGAATTTTAAGCAGGCTCTTTCTCGGCGTGATTGGCGCCTGGGCAAGATTGGAAGCTGGCCAATATTCCCGAGGGTGTAGTCAGACGGTGCGTTTTGTCTTCGAGCAATCTGGGTCTCCCTTCCCTACACGGGGACTGATTGTACTCGTCACCAGGCGCCCCGAGCTGAGCGCCATATTTGAACTGTGCCAGTGGTGAGGGCAAGGGCTAACGGTCGCCATTTTAGTAGGTCAACGTACAAGTTCTACGGAGCCTGGTGGCCTCGCGTTGCTAGCTGGAGATGCTTCAGGGGATTCGTGGTTTAGAGAAATTCATGTTCCACAAGCCTGGTGTGTTTATTTAGCGACTGGACTCGATTTTCGCGAACAAAATAGTGCTTCTTTTGAGTCGATCGGAACCCGACTTTGGCTTCAGTCGCCTACCTTGCCATTTTACTATGAAGGAAAGATGATGAAGACTGCTTTTCCCCAAAACTACGTGTACGTATTAAGGACAACAACAACTCGCCACATGGTAAGTTTCATCGATTTTTATTTCCATTTTCTAGCAAATTTTCAGACCTAAACTTCACCTCATATGTTCTCTATATTTTCCTATATTATGTCACGTGTCACACACAGTGAGCCTGGGTTACCTATGATGGTAGCCGGTTTTTGAAAAACGCAAATATTCTGAAAGCATTATCGACGACAAAGAGGCTGACCAAGCAAGGAAATGTCTGGAAGCTCGAACAAAACAACTTAAAAAAACAAGGCAAAGGAAGATAAAACCAAAGGCAACTCTAGTGAAGCATAACTGATGAATAGGTTAACATTCTGTCCGAAAAATATTTAGGCTTTCGAAGAAGCGATGGATGATCGAAGTGCTTGCACTTTCTGAATTAAAACATAACTTGACTGAGCTTATTGTAAATATCAAATAAACAACTTAAAGTATGGAAGATCCTTTGTACGATATTTACGCACTCGTTGTTTTTGTATCAGAAAACTCACTCGTTCGCTACGCTCACTCGTACAACTCGTGCGTAAACACCATGCGCGCACTCCATGAAGTATTCATATATTCTATATGCGGTGAACAATGAATTTAGGTACCCGAAAGCAGCAAGTGCCCCCTAAAAGTAACGAGGGTTTTAATGTTATCGCAAGTTTGCGACATATTTCGGGGGTCTTTATTCTTTATTCAAGTCAAGAAACGAGTGAGTGTTGTGTTGTCGCACAACTAGTTCCATTTTGCGTCCATTCAGTATTCACCCCCAATCAATACCATGCCAATGACTTGAAATGTAAAAATGTACATTATTTTGCTTTACATGGGAATTTACTAACTTTTCTTGTGTGAAGAATAGCTGTTATCGCAGTTATCAGCGGTTTTACATGCAAACGAGGCGAAAGGGTCAATTCTGCTTTGTATTGAGCCTTTCGCCTCGTTTGCGTGGATTTCTAAACAAAAGAACATTAGATCGCAGACTCAACTGCAATAACAGCTATTCATATATATCAGATGAAAATGGCAAAACGTGAAACGATGTACAAATTTCCATTTAAAGGTTTTAATTAGTGCTTTTTATCCAAATAAAAGGAATTGGTCTTTGCCAGTTGATACTCTAACGTCGTTTACCTTGTGAGGGGCATTTTAATGCCCTATCGTTTGTTATTAGATACTACTTATTAACCGAGAGTGAGGTCATTACAGGGAAATCTCAGACCGAGTCCTTGATGTATTGACCGAGCGATAGCGAGGTCAATACATTAAGGCCGAGGTCTGAGATTTCCCTGTAATGACCGAACGGACGAGGTTAATAAGTTATTTATTATATGGTCTTTTTAGCGCTATTCTTGAAAAGAATATAATAAACCGAACACCGCAAGTAATTTTCCACATCCGCTTGCGCGCGCTACGGCTTTCTTCGTCGCTCATACTAAAGAAGTATCTGTGTGCTAGTTTTTTCTCAGTTATTGAAAATATATTAGTACTTTGTCCATCTTTTCGGTTGTTTTCGCCCACGCGCACATAGTTTTTTACTCACAACTCAAAAGAGCCGTCGAGCCGAGAAAAAATTTCATAATGCCCGGTCATTACAAGAAAATAATGCCCGCTCAACAGCCAATCAGAGTGCGCGTACTTTTGTAACCATATAATAAATGGTATTATTAGCTACGTGAGGAAGTTATAGACTTAAGAGGCATTTTAGTACACAATATGTGGTATCTGTAATCTTCACCCTTCCCCCTTTCCCCCTTCGCCCTCTCACCCTTTATTTTCTTTCGCAACAGAAAGTCCTTTTTAACTCGTGAATTGCGCATGCGCAACACGAGTTATCGTATGCGTTCGCTCGATCGCTTGTTGGGCTGCAAACATTATGCAAATGACATACGCTCGCTACTTCTCTTTTATATTGCTGTCCATCTTTAATTAAAATAAGTTGTTTTAAATTTAAAGGTCTAAATGAAAAGATAAAAGCTCAAAGAAAACCCGGCCACCGAAAAGGATAACATCGTAAAATCGATGAGCAGCACAAGTTCTCACTTCATGCGGACTTTGTATGGAATTTATAGATAAGGGAGTCGTTAAAATAGGTTATGGTACGGTAAACGATAAAAATTTATTGTACATCGCAAATGGAGTCGCAACGCTTGTTTAGAGGGAAGGGTTTTGCACCGGGGCTTTTCACAAGCTCCACACAGCACAGTACAGGTAAGCTGAAACAAGATGATTTTTTGTGTATCTCGAAACATCGTCCCTTTATTTGTTGAAATCTAATTACCTATCTTTGGAGCTTAGCTAGATTGACTTTATGTGGAAAACACAGCAATCAATCAATCCTTTATTTAGCCACGCAACATTTAGGAGTAATAAAAACTCGTTAAAACGTGTGCGTGCTAAAAGAATGGAAACTGCACTGCGCGGCTAATTAGTTAAAATAATAGCAAATGCTTTCTATTAGGGACAGGTAAAGGTAAGCCAAGTGGCCCATCAGGCCGGAGCTTATCCCGGTTTCCGTGGCATGAAGCGACTAGGAATATTTCTACTCTCCCCTGGATGGGATGCTAGTCCATCGCAGGGTTACCCCCAGCATTAAATTCGCCGGTACCCATTTATACACCTTGGTGGAGAGAGGCACCGTGAGAGTTAAGTGTCTTGCCTAAGAACACAACGCAATGTCCCAGGCCAGGGCTCGAACCCGGAGCGCTCGCTCCGGAGTCGAGCGCACTAACCATGAGGCCACCGCGCCTCCGTATTAGGGACAGACTCGAATTCAATTCTGCAAGCAAATGTCAGGTATCCTTCTGTCCTTCTGTCCTGCTGTTCAGCATGCCTGTTTCCTCAGGCGGACGGCTAGCAAATTGTCCAATCAAAACGCAACGATTTCGATCCGGGTAGGTTGGTATAAAAAGACGGCATTTTCCGATACATGTGCTCATTCTGCTCAAAGTTGATTGTCGCTTTAAAACGATTCGTTTCATTGATAAAGTAGTGCCTTCATTTTTCAATATTTACAATGCTAGACAGTAAATTTCACTTCTTTGTTTGCTTCCGACTTTTTCTTTTGAACCAGAAACAAAAATGATCCAAAACATATTTTAATTCAAATTTTCAATTCACGAGCTCGCTCACAGAGCACTTTGATTTTGTCATTGTGTTCGTTGCAGAGTTAAAGGGAATAAAATGAGAGTTAGTTGTTCAGACTCTCCTGCTTTTCCACGCCAACCCAGGTGGAGAGTTAAAACATCATAGTCGTGAATAAACAACGCCAAGGACAAGCAAATTCAACACTGATAATTATTTCTATTTACTAGGCAACTTACATGTTATTTACTTCATTTCTTAAATATCTGTCCTTTTGTAAACTTACATGGCGGCGAAATATAAACTTGTAGTAACAGCTACAATGACTAAATGAAAATATACCAATTACTTACAATTTAATCTGCTAGGTAACTTATATTGCGTTCATTTAATATCTTAATATGTTTTCTTTTCTTAGACGTTCAGTCGTCAGCTTATTCCCATGAGCTTTCAGGAGCTGCTATGTTGTCCAGTCCCCTTTCGTCTTTCATTACTTTTCCTTCCTCAGGCCTGGGACGGAAGTTTCTCAGCATCTGTAAACGGCCTACAAGTCGGTTTCTTGGCATTGTTGCTTCGTCACTCACCTACAACAAAGATAACCAAACAATTGAAGATAAAATCTTTGCTAAGGGAAAAAATTGGGGAATTGTAGCATGAAGCGACTAGGAGTATTTCTACTCCCACCTGGATAGGATGCTAGTCCATCGCAGGGTTACCCCCAGCATCAAATACGCCGGTACTCATTTATACACCTGGGTGGAGAGATGCACTGTGAGAGTGAAGTGTCTTGCCCAAGAACGCAACACACTGTCCCCGGCCAGGGCTCGAACCCGGAGCGCTCGCTCCGGAGTCTAGCGCACTAACCATGAGGCCACCGCGCCCCCACTAGGGAAACTGTGGGGGAAATTATACCTTGCTTAAAACGCTTTAGCTTGAAGCAACATTGTTCCCAGCACTTTTTACTTGAAATTTATGATTTACAAACCTCTCTTTTCCCACAATTATAGATATAGGGACATCCCCATTGAGCTAACACAGAGTAGGGAACGGCGAGCATGAAGACAAGAAAGAGAGCCAACGCAATCCGTGAATTCATTGTGTTATCGGCCACAGTTACGAAATTTGCCTCTGTTTCTGTGCTTGCTGTATGTTCTCTGAATTGAGAGATCAACGCTCTCCTTTTATGTACACAAGATGTCATAAATTCATAAATAAGTTATAAGGGTTCTGCTATTAATTACAGTTCAATTGAGATAATGTGGTTTTTGGAAACCAGAAGTAATGTTTGCATACTTTAGAGCTTTTCATCGTTTAATAACCTGTTTATTTAGTTAGTAATGGAACCACAAGCTTCTTATCGGTCAGCCAGTGAAGCTGGTTCTTTTTCTTTAGCACTCTCGAAGAAGCACCTTGCTGTAGCATATGGTGCCGTTTTATAATTAAATTTTGTCACTGATATGACTAAACTAGTAATCAACTAAATTAAGTATTAGCCAAGTCTTGAGTTAATGTTAATGTTAATTACTTCTTCAACTTTATTACATCCTCCACCCACTTTTATCTTAAGGACACGTATTCTTCTTCATTCAATTTACTTTTCAGTTTCGTAAGACTTCATATTGAGAGAAACTGGACAGTATTCTCGAAAAAGTATGTTTGAAAGCACTCACTCAAATAAAACCTATCAACACATCGTGAACACCCCTCTTATTACATTCTACAGTCTACACTCGAGATCTTTGTTGCGCTATTTGAAAAAAAGAGAAAGTTTAAAACTCTTCCAGATTATACCAAAGACTAATCGAGGCTTGTATCTAATTTGTCTCATGTGACTATAATTTATATATATATTGTGACCAGGAGTTTGCAGTTTTTCCAGTTCGTAACTTCCACTCGTTTCGTCTCTTTCTTCTCTTAGATGTTCTTTATGCCGTATACAAATGATCTAGCAACCCGATCACAGCAGCACAGTCTTCCTCACTGAAAGGACGCAGCGTACTATGAAAGCAATTAGGGGTAACTTTGGGGTATATATTTGGGGGTCATCACTATATTTGGTATTTCCACAGATTCATATAACTGAGTGTTATTTGCTAAATTTTACTTGCAAAATTTGCGGAGAAAAAGAAAAAAAGCTCATTAAGATGAAATGAGGTAATTACTCACAAAACGAAATAGTCCCATTTTGTTTTTATTTCACCTGTAATCATCACGTTGTTGGCGAGGTTTTGAAACAAGTAAAATTATACATTTGCTTTACATGGGAATTCAATATTGTTTCTTAAGCAAAAAAATCCATAATATTATGTCAGAGGAGAGAAGAAAACAGACGAGCTGCTTTTACGAAATAGAAAAATTGAAGACTTCCCTTCGCAATATATATTTTCAGAACACATTTGATTACAGCTTCTTGTAGCCTTTCGTATAACTTAGAAGAGTTTCTAAACTTTTTTTTTTCCAAACACACAGATCTTAATTGTAGAATCAATGCGATTGAAATTATAATCGAGCAGGATAGAAGGCCTGCATAAAAGCCATCTAGGGCTGATGTGGTTTCCTCTCTAAACATTGTAAAAAAAATTAGTGGTAGTCCACCATGTGAAATGGCTGTGTTAAGCTCACCTGAATGAGTATATTCAAACAGCATATAATATAGGTTTTACGTGAATGCTGTCCAGTTTCTCTCAAGAGGAAGTTATAGGAAGTTAGTTGAATAAATGTGGGCGGTGTATTGAGGCAATTGAAGAAGTCAACGAGTTACTTAGAATCAACCGATTGCAAAAGGCAAGTCTGCGGTTTGAAAAAACATGAACATTAACTCAAGACTTGGCTAATTCTTAATTTAATTGATCACTAGTGTAATCATATCAGTAACAAAATGGAATTGCGAAACAGCAACCATATGATAGGGAAAGGTGTTTCTTCGAGGGTGTTAGAGAAAAAGAACCATTAATTTCACTGGCTGGCCGATTAGAAACTCGTGCTTCAAGTACTAAATTAATAAATACGTTTTAAATTATCTAAAGCTCTAAAATATGCAAACATTATCACATTACGACAATTGAACGATCAGTAATTAATAGCAGAACCTTTATAAGTTATTTATGAATTTGTGAGATTTTGTGTGTATAAATAGCGTTACTCTCGCACTTTAGAGAACATACAGCAAGCAAAGAAAAAGAAGTAAATATCGTTACTTAGGTCGATATACACAATGAATTCACGGATGGCCTTGGCTTTCTCTCTTATCTTCATGCTCGCCGTTCCCTACTCTGTGTTAGCTCAATGGGAATGTCCCTTTTACTACGGCTGTGGGAAAAGACAGGTATGGAAGGCTAACAATAATAGTTTGAGTCTGAAGATT